>CANYLF010668085.1:0-10898 GCA_948193215.1 Bocquillonia castaneifolia
GACATTTAGAATAATTAATAATATTATTCAAGGACATTATTATATAATAAACATGCAAATTATGATAATAATAAATTCAATATTTATTAATAGTCAAAATACCATGTCCATACAATAGGCCTAGGGCACTATTACTAACAATAAGGAGGTAGAACATATAATTAACTTAAAAAACACAAAAAAATACTTCTTGGTTTACTTTGGTTTTTGGATAAAAATCAAGTGTTCTTGAAGGTTTTAGAGATCAAGGGCTTGAATTTCATCTCTAAGACTAAGTTTTACTTTACTTTTTTCCTTTAAATTAGTTTGTTATTTATTTTCGATGTTTAATTTGATGAATTTAGCTATGTTGTGGAACTAAAACCCCAACTAGAGGGATTGATGTAATCTAGTTGGGGTAAACATATTTCCTATAGTTTGATTTACTATTTTTATATAGTTATCATTGGATTTTTGTTCAATTTAATTTCCAAGCACTTTAATTACATATTTCTTGATTGGCCACCATAAATTATATGTTTCAGGATTGACAATTGATTGAGAAATTGTTGTTAATCTGGATTTGGGAATTAAGCTTGTCTAGAGTTAATATGGAAATGACAATTGACCTAGGCTTGATTTAGAGACTTTGCTTAATGGGTTTGATTAATTAATCGGGTTGCATTGAGAGATCGCATTGTCGGTTTAATTGAACACGTTTTTCTACCTCGACGGAGTATTAAAATATTTTAGAAAAGTTTCGCTTGAATGAACCCGAACCGAAAAATTTGATTACCCTGCTAGATTATTTCATGAACTCTAGTGTTTTTCCTCTTGATTTTATTTATCAATTTTCATTTTAACTTGTTTACTTTTAATTGCAAGTTCATTTTTCAAGTTTTAATTTTATTAATCAGTTAGTTACGTTGCTTAGATTAAATTGCATTTTAATTAAAATTGGGTTCAAGATTTCAAAATAATCAATCAAGGGTATTCGTTTTACTTTTATGCATCTCGTTCCTATAATCGAATAATCAATTTAAACAATTGTCCCTGAGTATCGACCTCGTATTCCGAGTATTACTACTGTGATAATCCATACACTTGTGGAGAGTCGTCAACTCCTTTTTTCATAGGGAAAGGAGTAGTTTGACTAACTATACACGAAAATCCTATTAATAATTTGATTCCATTTATTTTAAATTTAAAAGTAAATAAAAAACTGATAAAGATTATTCATATTGATTCTTAATTTAAATTATAATTAAAATTAACCATATAATTAAAAATAAAATATTTAATTTTAATATTTTACTAGAGATGAAATATTAATAAATGTGTTATACATAAAATTATAAAATATAATTATTTATTTATTATCTAATAAATAAATAGAGTTATATCATGTCAAAAGTCATTTTATAAATAAAAATGTTGGTAAGTATTAAATTAGACCTTCATCAAATATCTTGTTTTTAGTCACATCCATATATTGCTCATATCACGTAAGTATGATAAAAAAAATAAAACTTAGAAGACTAAGCTATGTATATGTATGTGTGTGTGTGTTTATATATATATATATATATATATATATATATATATATATATATATATATATATATATATGATAGGTGTAGTTGCCTATAGTGGTAACCCAGGCCCTTTGGAACTAGACTAATCCACTACGAGGAATCGACGCCCAACTTTGACTCAAAGAGCCTCTCAATCCTCTCCCAGCATGTAGGTAGATTGAACTCGTGACTGAACACATCCACTTTGAGCTCCTGCAAGTGGCTTTTGCCAGTTGAGCTAACACTCATTGATATGTATATGTATATATGATTGCAGTGAAAAAAAAAGGAATTAACAACCCTGCCACATTAGGCGAGAGGAGATGCGGGATGTCCTAGGCGATGCATCTAGCAATGTTCTTTACTCCTTTTTCATTGGAAAATTGTAGTCTTAATACATGAAATTTTGGTATAATCAATGGATAACTATTAACTTTATGGGCAAAGGTGCATTTAATCCCTTAATGTTTATAATGAGGAGCAGAGAAGACTCTAAACCTTTTTTTTTTGGGCAAATAACTTGAAAATTCTTAGAAACTGGTATTTTAAGCCCCTTAAAGGATTGAAGACTTAATGCAGCAATAATTCATTAACTTTAAAAACACGTGTCACTGTTTCTCCTTCAATCAAATAAAAAAAAGTAAAGGCAAAAGGGCCAAAAAAGCCCTTCAACTTTTGGCCAAATGTTTTTTATGCCCTTCAACTATGACTCAGTATGACTAGACCCTTAAAGTCCAAAAAATTGGGTTAGTTAAGCCCTTGGTCCAGTCTATTGTTTGCCTTGTCCAAACAGAGTTAAGGTTTGTTATTTAGAAGGGAATTTTACCACCAGAAATTAGATGGAGAAGCATATAAGACATGTGTGTGAGAGAGAAAGAATTATAAAACCCTAAAAGCTAAAGGAAAGGGGTCTAAAAGTGAAAATCTCTCTCATTCACCACTATTAATGGAGGCTCACTGGCGACTGACCGCAAAAGCGATGTAGCCTTCTTCTTGGTTTCTTCAGTTTTGACTTTGTTTGGTCTTTGATTTTACGCCCTTCTAATGATGTTTGAGAGGATGAAGACACCCTTCTTCCTCCTCTTTCCTCATGTGGCCAGGTTATTATTCAGCATCCACCTTTTAAACTCAACGCCAACACTAAAATCATCGATGATGATAATGACGAAGAGATCATCAAATCCGTTGTAGATAGAACAACTCCATCTTACAGTCTCAAGTCTAAATTAGGTAACTGCAAATGTGTTGCCGCAATCAGGAGGCATGCCTTACAGGGGATAACCGAAAAATTGCTTTCTAGGTTACCTTTAGATGGGTTTGATTATGAGTAGATTCTAGGACAGTGTTGCGAGATGCCAATTGGGTATGTTCAGATACCTATGGGAATTACGGGTCCATTATTACTTGATGGTAAGGAATATCCAATTCCTATGGCTACTACTTAGGGGTGTTTGGTTCCTGATACTAACGGAGGCTGTAAAGCTGTTGATTTATCCAGTGGAGCTACAAGTGTGATTTTGAAAGATGGGATAACAAGGGCTCCTGTTGTCCGATTTTCAACGGCCAAAAGAGCTGCTCGATTAAAGTTGTACTTGGAGGATCCTCTTAATTTTGATGCTATCTCTTCTAATTTTAACAAATCAAGCAGATTTCGTAGGCTTCAAAGCATCAAGTGTGCTATTGTCGGCCGTAATCCATTACTTGAGATTTTGTTGTAGCACCGGTGATGCTATGGGCATGAATATATATGGTCTCCAAAGGTGTCCAAAAATGTTTTGGATTCCCTTCAAAATGATTTCCCTGAATGTTATTGGCATTTCAGGTCAATTTTCTTCTATTTTCTCTGTTTCTTTGTTGTTGTTACACTTCAAATTCAAAATCAATAATTTTACTTCAATTTTAGGTAACTTCTATTCAGATGCTAGTGGATACTAGTAGATTTTCTTAAAGATGAGGATGGTGATGCCATTAATGATTTGTTCTTCAATTAGGATTTCACTTCCATTTAACAATTAAAAAAAAGGAAAGTTTAGAGAAATCAGATAAAGAGAGACACTTAGGTTTCTGTTGCTTTTTAGAGAAATTATAATGGTTTTATTAATTTCAAGGTTATATTAAGTGAAAATGGGTCCCACGCATAACAAACCATAACTCTGTTTGGATAAGGCAAACGGCAGACTGGGCCAAGGGCTTAACTGGCCCAATTTTTTGGACTTTAATACTGAGTTGTAGTTGAGGGACTTAAAAAATATTTGGCCAAAGTTGAAGGGCTTTTTTGGCCCTTTTGCCAAAAGTAAAAATCTTAGAAAAATAAAAAAATATAAAAAAAATAGAGAGATCGACCACAAGATAGCCACCATCACTGATGAGCTAGAAAGCACCACCAACATCAACACTATTCCACGGCCTCATTTAACAATAATAAAAATAACAATAGATGCTTTCATGGCACAAAAACAATAGATCAAGCAAGTTAATGACCTCTAGTACCACAACTTCCATCTTGCAAGAATCTATAAAATCATAATAGTTGACGAGGATGGATGAAGTGAGTTGACTAACAACTGCAAGTGAGTTTTTGTGATCAATTTATGGGTTAGATTTGTATATGAAGAAAACTCACTCACAAGTGGAAATTAAAGGTAGAAACTTTAATTTCTACATTTTTTTTGTAAAGAATTTGAATTAAATCATGTGTTGGGTTTGATTTGGATTTGAAAAGGAGTTAAAACACTAGCAAAAAAGTGAAAATTCATTGTTTTTTTTTTGTTTGGGATTCTATCTCTAATCAAAGAAGGATAGTGGCAAAGGTCTTGAATTTGTTTTTTATTTTTTATGAGTCTTGAATTTAATAGCCAGTTGCATTTCAATTCTAGGGAAAGCCAACTCATGGGTAAAAAATTTATATTATTTTGTAATTTGATAAAATAATTTTCAATAATTATTTTAAACTAGGGGTGTGTAAAAACAGGCCGAACCGGTCTGACCGAACCGGATTTTGCTATTTGGTTTGGCTGTTTGGTTAGAAAGGTTCGGTTCGGTTTAGCCTCCTGAATTTTGTCGGTTTACGGTTTTCATTTCGGTTTGAGGATTTTTAAACCGAAAAAACCCTAGCCGCACAAACACATACCCATTCTTATTTTTTTTCAACCTTAGCTGCATAACACTTTCTCTTTCTCATATTTTGCTCTTGTGCTCCTCTCTTCACATTCTGAAAATTAATTCTATAACCTTCTTCTTTACTCTTTCATTCTTATCCCTAGCCTCATAACACTAATTTCTTTACTCTTTCATTCTTAACCCTAGCCGCATAAAATTAATTTCTTATATTTTGAAAGAAAAGTAAGATCTTTCATTATCTTTATATTTAGATATATATAAGATGAGGTAAGTGTTAACACCTAATTTTTGACGCAGGAATACGGAAGCGGCTTGGAGGTCGGAGGCCCAGTGATGATCATTCATATTTTAAATAACATGAATTGAGTTGACATTTGATTTTTAGAGATTGCATTACCTCACTTTGAGTGTTTTCTAAGCTTGCATAGCATGTTTTACCCCAAAATCCAGTTTTAGCATAAAGAGTACATTTTTTAGATGGTTTTCATTATAACTTTTTCTACGTGTCTGAATGACTTGAAATTTTGATGATTGGTGGTTGAGCCAGTCTGCATATTTTCTCAGTTTTAAGTTTTTACAAAATCGGACGTTTTGAGGCTCAAAAGGGTCCAACGCCACTCTGAAGAGTGGAATTGGGCCCAACGCCACTCTTTCAAGTGGAGTTGGGCCCAATGCCACTCATGTGACTAGCGTTGGGCTCAATGCCACAAGGAAGACTGGCGTTGGGCCTCCAATGCCAGTCACTCATTTTCAGTTGTAGAAGGCCTGCTTGTGGGTAGTTTAGGCCCGAAATGACCCGTACGAGCCGTACACGCATCCCAAGGCTCTGTAGGCTCATTTTTAACCAAAATATCCTTTTTTTAAAGCTTAAGTCATTGATTTTCACTAGGAAACTTATTATGGTAACCCTAGCTTAAGTTTTAAGATTAACCGGGTATAAATAGGCTCTTAAAACTACGTTTTAAGGGCGAAGCAACAGATCATATGAATTTAGGGTTTAGTTTCTCATATTAACACTCTAAATTCACTTAATTGCAAAAGCACTACACACTTTTACATTATTTTCACACAAAAACTCATGAAAGCTTGCATCTTTTCCATGCATGAGGTGGTTTTGAAATGCCTAATTCATTCAAATCAAGTTCCAACAATCTTTAATCACTAAAAAGTAATAAAGAAGTCACTCTAACCAGATATAGGGGTTATCAAGCGCTTCTAGCCAATTTCTTAAGAGGTAAGTTGTCTTTTCCTTTGTTTTTATCACTCTCTGCCATGTTTCCATGATTTGCATGCCATGAATGAATTATTTGATTTGTTATTGTTGTAATTTTTTGTTCTACATGTTTAAACAATGTTCTTGCATGTTTGTGTTGGATGCCATTAAATGCCATCTTCAAACATTATAATAATTAAAATTGCTATCTTTATATTTTTTTTTGCATGTTTCTTTTCAGATCTGATTGTTTGGTATTATTATCATGTTTTCCATGCATAAAAAAATATTTCTTTTCATGTTTTATTTCATAAAAATCGTTTATTTTATACAAAGATTGTCTCTTTTGAATAAAAATTGCATTTTTTTGAGTATTAATGTGTAAAGTTGTTTTCTTTGCAAGTTTTAACGAATAAAGTTTGTTTCTTTGCATATTAACATGTAAAACAATATTGTTTTATTGTTTTATGAATAAAGTTTGCATCTTTTGCATGTTTTATGTTTAAAGATTGAATCTTTTAATGTCTTGCATATAAAGTTTGCATCTTTTTGTATTTTAACGCATGCCCTGATTAGATCTAGGTTATTTTGCCATGTTTCATGCATTATAACATGCTTTGGTGATTATTTTATGCACTTTTTGTTTTTGTATACACGTATTTTCGGGCTTGGTAAACCCAAAAACCTTATTTTTGTCAAATCGTGTTCTCTATTTGTTGTCTGGTCACCAACGCCACAAGTAGGAGTGAGGTTGGGCCCAAATGCCAGTGGGTAAGTGGTGTTAAGCCCAAACGCCAGTCTCCTGAGTGGCATTGGTCCTTGTTGTTATTTCTTTTGTGCTGTTTTGCTGGGATTGCTTGCATACAGTAGCTTTCACGTGGAATGCAGCGACGAGGTAAGCTTTTAAACTTCTTTGGTGATTGTTTAGATGTCTTTATATATAAAATTGATTAATAATGCTTATTCAGTAATGATTTTAGGTCTAAAACGGTAGAAACCCTAGGTTGTGTTGTTGTGTTGATGTATTATGCGTTTTTTATGACTTTTGCTTGTAAATTAACCCTAATTAATGGTTGGTAATCATTAAAATTAACTCTTGTTTGTTATTAGAAACTCACCATTGCATGTTTGTATGTAAAAGGTAGGTTATAATTGTTATGTGTTTTATTTCTTCGTTAGAAGCATTGAAGGTTGGTATAATACTAAGAGTATTGGGTAAAGAATCACATGCTAAGAATTGATAAGTCAGATCCTTGAATCTCTGGGGTCAATGCACCTTTCGTATTCTTGAGAGGAATCGGGGTGTACACCTTATAAGATATTCTCGATGCTGGTTCGGGTGGTGACTACCACTTCAGCCCCGCAGCTGAACACACAGTGCCACAGTTGCTAGTCATGGCTCAAGCTCTAAGGCAAAACCTCCTTGTCTATAGTTTGGCGACTCCACTAGGGAGCTTTGACAGACAGACTTATGATTCAAGTGATTACCAATACTCTTTTTATTATGCAAAACTCTAATTCCTTTACATTCATTCTTGCATGATAACACCCTACCTCGCGGGTACCATTGGTCAAGCCACCTATGATTTACAAGCGTTCTTCATAGGATGTGAAATCAATAAATACCACTCATAGATGGAATTGTTCTGCTATCGCTTACCATCTTTGTTATGATTAACGAGTGATAGTTAGTGGGAAATTCTGAGCTGAATGTCCTACCATCACTAGAACCTTTTTTGATAGAGGGAGATGGTTAATAGGGGTTCACCTTCTATGGGAACCTTTTCTTAGTCAAACCTGACCGAAGCCATGTAATTACCATAACAACTTCCTCTAGGACTTACCAAATGATTGCTTTGTTATGTGATGCCATGAAGCCAATATAATGCCTGAGTCTAGTGTTGATGTTTTAACTCAATGCCCAATTGTCGCCTATGGAGGAACACTAGTCAAATTGTACCTAACTGGTGCAACCTTACAGCATAGGGTCATTTAGAATTGAGAAGAATGACTTTGAATACTACCTTTGAGAAAGGGATGTTGGTGTGTCGATCTAGTTATACCTGACTGATGCTAAAACAGCCCTGAAATAAGGGGAGAATTAAGGGAGTTTGTTAAAGCAAAGACATGGGATAAGGTTGTAGTAATGACTTATTATTTGGTTTGTATGTTGAGAGCTTCCTTTGTGTATAAACATGCATGCTACGTTGGCAATAGCATCCCCTCTTGGTGTGACTGACCAAGCCAATTCCTAGGAATGTTGACTTGCCAAATGAATACGGGTATGGGAGAAATAAGGTTGGAAGGTCTACCACTTGGTAGTATGTGTGTTTGACTAACGTTTGCCACTTGTGTCCCTATGTGTTGTTTGCATTCATGCATACACACATACATGCATCCTTGCATATGCATATCATAGCATGCTAACCCTTTGTTTTGTAGCAATATAGATCCTCCTAGTACTCATTGGACGAGACAAGTCGGATGCCTCATTCGCAACATACCACAACACACTCCAAAGACACCAACTTCCCCAAGCACCATGGCTAGACTGAGTGAAGATGCTTTGAAAACCTTACAAGACATGATGGATAGTGCCATCAAGAAGGCCTTGAAAGAAAAGGAAGAAGAATGGGAAACTAGTAGCGATGATGAGGGTGAGAAAAATCCTGACCATGAAGGTCTTGAAGCTCTTACTAAGAAGATGGAGAAGCTCAAGGGGATGGTAATAGGAAAGAACCAGGACTTTGACTTTGATAACTTAGGTCTCAATGGCATAACTAGACTCCCTCCTAAGTTCAGGATACCTAATGTGACTAAGTTCAATGGGTCGGGTGACCCTAAGCTGCATTTGAAGTAATACATCACAATCATGTCAGCCACCACTCTCAATGTTGAGCAGAAATTGGGTTTGTTTCCTTTAACTTTGGAAGGTGTTGCTTCTAACTGGTATCATGCTGCCAACTAGCACTAAATCCGACTAGAAGACTATTAATGAAGCTTTTAGGGATCAGTTCCACTACAATGCTGCCCTTGAAGTTTCCTTAAGGGATATAGAGATGACTAAGTAGAAAGATGGTGAAACATTTTCTGAGTTTTTGATTAGGTCGAGAAACAAGGCTACTTTGATGCCCAACAAGCCTTCAGATAGGGATCATGTCAGAATTATTACTAGGAATGTGCATTCTACATGGGTTAAGAAGCTTCAGTTGATGAATCCAAGGAATTTTATAGAGCTCTATGATGATGGGCTCTAAGTTGAAGAGATTGAGTCTGAGAAGAACAAGACTACCAAAGCTAGCTCAAGCCATGCCCATACACAATCTACTAAGGTTATGGAAGTCAATGTAGTCAAAACCAATCGCAGATTCTCCAATTTTAACAAACCCTTGTCCAAAGTCTTTGAACGACTTGAAAAAGAAGGCTTGCTAAAACTTGAACCAGCCAAAAACCCACCAAACACTAGCCCACCACTATATAACCCAAACTCCTTTTACCGCTTCCACCAGGTGCAAGGCCACTCAACTGACAGCATAGATGAAGGGAAAGTAATGGACCCTGATTCTAAGAAACCAAGCACTAAAAATCACCCATTGCCTACCTACAACAATGTTCCTCCACCAAATAGAATTGGCTGCATTGACTCAGGTGTGACTGAAGATAAGGTATATGCCTCTTTCACTGATGAAGACTTGGATGAGGTATGGGGATCTTTCGATTATGATTCAGCTGAAGAAGAGGAAACTCTCAAGAAGTCATGGGATTCCTTTCAAGATGTGCATAATGAGCCTGAATTAAAGCAGGAATATGTAGAGGATCTCTTGGGCCAACCGTCAGGCAAATTTGACTTTATGGTTTTACATACAAAGCATCCGCCACCTGTAGTCCCTCTTGGTGAGATTAAGCCTACCTAGGGTCTAGAATTTGGCATCTATGATAAAGACATATCGTGGCCTAAGAATTGGGGTGAGCATATGGAGGATTGGGATAGTGCTGATGCTTGGCAAAAGTTCCTAGATAAGGAAGATGTGCCAACCGATATTGAGCAGGGTATTCGTGCCTTATGTGATGAGATTGACAAGAAAATCCCATTCCCAAGGGATGAGGTTAATTCCTATGTGATCCAGACTAGGAAAGATGTGAAGATAAAAGATTTCTTTAAGTTTGATTATTGGTACAGTTCAGATGAAGATGAACTTGAAATCAATAATGTGATGCAAATTGTCGATTATGAACCCACTTTGGTTACTAGAAGTGGAAGAGATTTTCAAAGGAAGGATTTAGGTAAGCAAAAGGAAGTTGACAAGGAGCTTGAGAAAGAGGTGATAGAGGAAACTGCCTCGACTAATATTGTAACTGAGCAGCTCAAAAAGACCAAGACTAATGCAAGCATATGGGACCTACTTGTCTCTTCTTAATCTCATAGGCTGGTGTTAGTTAAGGCCTTAACTCAGATACTAGTTCCTAAAACTATTACTTCAGATGAAGTGATAAGACTCATGACTGAAAGGAAGAAAAGGGAGATAACTTTCTCTGATGAAGACTTACCTTTAGAAGGAAGGGATCACAATAAAGCCTTGTTCATTGCAACTGAAGTGAATGGGAAAAGGACTTCTTGTGTCATGGTTGATGACGGTTCATCTATTAATGTTTGTTCATCTAAGTTTCTTTTTAAGATGGGGATAGCTAGAGTAGATTTGATGTAACGTTCATAATTAATTATCAATTAATTATGCAATTAAGTATGATTAATCATTTCATTAAGTATTGGCATCATTAATATGTTTGATTTTATTAATTGAGGTTGATTCATTGAGGATTCTTAGTAGGAGGGGTGTAATTGAAAGAAATAAAAGTTGGAGGTGGTTAAGTGGTAATATTTGATTGTTTGAGGAGTTATCTCTTGATGGTTCATTTCTATTAATTGTGTATTGTTAAGTATAATTGTGTGAAATAGAATTGATGGGAGTTGGATTAATTGAAGGACTAGATTGTAAGAAAAGTTGAGGAGC
>CANYLF010669229.1:0-10247 GCA_948193215.1 Bocquillonia castaneifolia
TCTAGTTGGGGTTTTAGTTCCAATACATAGCTAAATTCATCAAAATAAACATCAAAAATAAATAACAAACTAATTTAAAGGAAATAAGTAAAGTAAAACTTAGTCTTAGAGATGAAATTCAAGCCCTTGATCTCCAAAACCGTCAAGAACACTTGATTTTGATCCAAAACCCAAAGTAAACCAAAAGGTGTTTTTTGTGTTTTTCTTAAGTTAATTATGTCGTCTCCTTTTTTTTTTTTCTGATTTTATATGACTTATATTTATATTTTTTTCCACACCAAGGGTCCTAAAAATGCCCCAAAAACCCCTTGGATTGCCCAAAATTCGTCAAAAACCACTTGAGCTTCCTGCCCAAACCGGACCGAGCTGGTTCGGTCTGAGGTCTGGTCTACGGTTTGGTCTGGGGCTGTTTCTTTGGTTTTTTACATGTAAGGGGGAGTTGGTTCAAACCGAACTAGGCTGGTCTGGGATTCGGTTTGACACTGATTGTCCCTTGCAAATTTTCCAATCAAACCAGACCAAGGTGGATCTAATCAATGGTCCAATTTGAACTTTGACCGTCTGGTTTGAGGCCTAAACAACTCCAAATTCATCCCGGTTTGATTCCATGTGCTCCTAAACCTTAAAATTTATAAAATATGGAAAATAATTAATAAAAAAACACTCAAATTAAGAAGAAATTAAATAAAAAACCCTTAAATTATATTGGTTCTAAACCGATTATCACATATCGTTTATCTTGACAAGCTTTCCATTAACCACTAAATTTATAGTGGCCTTGGTGAACTTTGACTTTATCATTGTGATGTTAGCAATTTTATAACAATAACTTCTAAATTAATTATCATCACCTTGGTAATTTCTCATTGAATACCATAAAAGGTTTATATAATGGCTCCCTTCCCCTTAGACGAACCATAGCAACTTTGGTTGGCCAATTCTTTAAGGATGAATTTGCCCTTCCTTCAGTTTTTAAGAACAAATATCATTTTTGCAAATATTATGCAAGAATAATCCGTATCAAATAAATATATATTGTAATATGAGAAATTTTATCTCATATAATGCGCTCTTTTTGAGCAACATATTATTAGGACTAGGTATTTAATTACCTGTATCCTTCCCATGAAAATATAATTTTTGCACACTTTTAAGTGTGTCTTAAAATAATCATATGAATGTTAGCTTTTTGATAATTCTATTTGAGCACATTCATTGTGCTTTGTAAAATAAAATATGCAGGAATTATATCATGAATTTATCAAGTATAATGGCATATATTTAGAATATGTGTAGGAAACTTATAAGTGGGTGATGTGAGTGACTCCCCATTTCAGCTTGGTGAATTGCCAGGTCCACATTCCATTTGTTGTCGAATAAAAGCCACTTGCTGCTCCCATCCATGCATATTGCTTTGTATAAGAATAGCCTCTCGCCCAACAAAAGCTATAGCTGTGCCATTTATTGGAATCTGAACATCTTTCTCCCAAGAATATGAGCTGATGTTTTTTTTTTGCGTATATGACCAGAATATAACCAACTTGTAGGATTATACAGTGAGCCCTATCAGAATTTGGAACTTCACCATCTTTGGTGGCTGCCTTGATATCAATATGCGGAGGACCTGAAGCATTTTCAACCTTATTAATTTTATTCATCATATAATTCATCATCGTAACTTTTTCCCGATTCATCGCACCACATTGTTCCTTAAGAATAGAAACCTGTTTTGTTCCATCAATGTAAAGGCAACCAATCCATTCTTTCCACAATCTTATCAATATATACAAAGGCGAGTCACCATGTATTTGCGACTGCTAGTTCCACTAATGGTATTAGCTTCAATTTTTTAATCTTCAGCTTGCTTGGTTTTGCAGTGGAATAACTTGGACAGTTATTCAAAATCATACAACTGTAATATTTCTTCTTTCATTTCTCAACCGAATCTCAATTTTGAGAGTTAAATTTCACTCCATTCTATTTGATGTAACTGCTCGTGACGAATCGCTTGAAGACCCCTCTTATAAGGCATCCCCATCATTACGCATTACTTGTATCCATACATATTATAATTAACCCATTTACTCCTTCCATTAATATTTTAGCCCTCATTGTCTTCCCTTTTGACGCTATTAATGCAATCTAACTTAGATGAACCATTTTTGTTCCCAGCTTTTGGCACTACAGCTGCATTAGGAGTTATTAGGAAGCTGCTAGCTGATGGCGAATTAAAGGGAACAGTGCTATATGGGCGAACAGTAGTAAGATCTTATAATTCTTTCACCATTTTGAGTTTCATCGACCTATAAAGATGTTTGGGGTTCCTTTAATTACTTTCAATAATCCTTTCTCAGTATCAAAATTATCGGTACTACTAGGCTCGCCAACTGCTGGCGCTTTTGACTTACAGCTACTTTCTATAGAGTCACCTTGAAGCAATGTCGTATAACATCTTGGGTTGTCGTTTAGTTTTATTTGGCGCATTGACAAGACATTTTGAAAGTATTTTTATATCATTGAGGCTACGGAAGTTTATCTGCCCAACTTGAATAGATCACTTCTCTCACGTTCTCTGAACCTTTCTTTTTCACTTCTTTAATTTATCATGTTGTCCAGCTTTTGATTGTAAAATTTGTGTCTCTTATGAGCTTCCTTTCTTTGCTTTCACCTAAGCCCCTTTTTCTAGGGGTTTATCGTCTAAGCTGTCACATATTGATCCTTGTTATTAAGACCATTAGTAATGCGTTGCTTCTTGAGTGGCCTCTGGGCCATTGAATAATAATATTCTTTCTAGGTAAATAGACCTTGATGTTACTGAAGGCATAATCGTTGTTTGCTAGATTCCCATTTACAGGCATTGTATCCAAAATACTATATTCTGGATTTATTGCTATCTGGAGAAGAATGGTTTATGTCATCCCTTGGTGCCTCAAATTCATGCAAAGTCTCATCTACTATGAGTTGACAAATGGCCATCTTTGATATAAAAATTATCGTGAAAATTAATGCCCTGAATTGAACTCGTGAGGCGGTTCGAAGAATCCATGATCACCCAGAATTCCACTAGTTTCGATGCTTCCATCATGTGCATCTTCCCCAAGATATATTGATGTTTCCCACCGTTGCTACTATATGCAACGAATGCATTATCCATGCCCCTAGAACCTTTGATTAACGCATGTACAAAAACTTCCCAAGTTAGTTCAATTACTTGCTGTAGTGGTGCACTATAGTAAAAATAAAGAAGCCCTCCATCTAAAGGATATGGCGACGAATAGATCTCGCCCATTGAATGACTCTATGTCATGAGAAGCCAATGTAGCCTCTTTCTCCCTATGCACCAGCGTCTCACGAAATTCTATTTTTCACATAAAACTAACGAATCATTCTTGATCAACCAAGTAGCATAAAACAAAGAGTGATGATGTAGCAAAATCGCTTGAGAATTCTGTAAAATTTAGCTGATAGATTAGATGAACCAAGCTGATTTCGATGGAGATGGAAACTGCAATATTACAGAAACTAATTTTTGATTTATAGCACCTAGTTTAGGCGATCATTGTAATATGAAGCCTCAATAAATCAACAATTTGTGAAGAGCTATTTCTTAGTTCCAACATGGCATTCTCTCTTCTTCCAACCGCTATGTTAACTGTTAGATGGTCTCTTGTATTGCTTTTTTTTTTTTTGTATAAGCCCTGAATTACACACATCTGAACACAAGGATTTATTACTTTTTCTCCCTGGCACCTTTGTCATTAGATCATTGAATCATATATTCAGGATATTTCCAGGAATAATCAAAAGACAAAACTGATCTTTCCTTAATAAGATCATGACTTGCAATATCGTATGGGATTTTCCTCTCTCCAAATCACAATAAGCTTATCCGGTATACGACATAGATTAATTGTGATACATTTCAGATTAACCGAACTTACTGGACAATAAGAACTCGCCCCCAACATATATTTGGCGACCTGAGCCTATGACCAGTATGCTTCCCTGCTAAGCACACAGTTGTAAATCTTCAACTTCTCGTAGTGTAAATTTGAGACAGATTTACTTTGATCAACAATGATGCTTCCTCAATATAAGCCATGTAGGGAATTGATTCCTGAATTTTTCATTAAAATTTCTAGCGTACTAATTATCGACGCATGGGCTGATTGTTATTACGTCATTCAAAGATGAGAAAACTTCGACTTTCCATATGACAGGACCTCTTATATTATCCACCCATAGCAGTCCACAGCTAGAGCAATATACTTTTTAGTATATATTGAATTAACTATTCTGAACCTTGTAAGCTCATATTTTCTCAAGACTTCGACTAGCCTTATATCACCCATAGATAAGGGTATATATTTGCATGATGACTACTGTAATAATTAATCCAAAATATTTTTGAAGCTTTCCTTTGATTTTGGCCTTCATGACTTAAGTATAGCCACAGAGCCCACAACAGTTCTAGCAAATTATGCACCTTGACATCTTGAAGGTTCACCAATGAATCTTGAAGGTTCACCTTGTAGTCTTTTCTGTTGGATATGATAATGAACATTCTCTCCTCCATTGCCAATTTGAACAAGCTTTTGGCGCACCGGTTGATTTCAATGGATAGTAGAAAACTATTTTCATACACAATACAGCTCCTGACTTCTATCCACATTAATTAATTGACTCCACCTCATGTTTATACATAATTAGAATGGATCTCAGATCCAACACCCAGTTATATTTTCAGAGCAGGCATCTCTCCTAGAGAACATTAATAATAAAATTGAAAACGGTCATGTCTCAACTTGGTGTTGTTTGACTTAATGAAGCATATTATGCTTTTAGTGGGAGGTAAGTCTTGGCGTTATTAGATCCATCAAATTAAGAACCCTATCCTGTGCTTAGAGATCAATCCTACAGGACTTGGTTTTGTATTATAAGAACTGAATTATAAGACCTTCATTGTAGGAGTCGATTGGTAATGGAATCAACAACCATCTTTTTTCTAACAAGATAATGACGCTTATCCATGCCTTTCCTTGAGAGGTCTTGTTTCGCCTCTTTCTTGAGAGGTCTTGATTTTGACTCTCTATTGAGAGAGATCTTAAGTCGCCTTGCACAAAGAAACGAGATGCCTGTTGGAGGATATGGTTAAATTCTCTAATCCTCATGTCATGCTTTCAGACTTGGGAAACATTATTGACGAACTATGTGTTGCAAGAGAGCGTGATAGTGCGTTGCGATAAAAATAATTGAAGGGTTTTTCCATATCAATTACTAGGCTTATCGAGTCCGCCTTGGTAGGCTGCATAAATTGCTTGTCAATGATAGGCTGCAGAAATTGCTTTTCAATGAATTATTAGCATGTCTGCAATCATGGGTTCCACTCCCATGCCGCTTCTTCATCAATAATTACGGGGAAGTACTGCTCCTCTTTTGGTACTAGCAACTTGTCTCGATACTTATAAATTTCTCTTCAACTTTCATGGCCAGGGTGTCGGTTGATAAATATTCAAACAACCTTTGCAATCATTATTATGCACATCATCGCCAATAATTAGTGGCATGTGATATATAATTTGGTATTCTCTTTAACAATTCATGCACGTAGTGCCTTGCAATTATCAAGGCTTAATTGATAGACTAGATAAGAATTAGTTGTCTATTGTGCATGAATTGGTCCTTGATAAGCTGATTACGAGTTGGCCACCACAACTCAAAAGAAATCAAATAATTCGATCCACACTCACCGCACCAATGAAACGTTCAGGACGTTTCTCTAAGAACTGAAGTCTATCTGAGGTTCCCCTGAGGTTGCCTAGTCACTGGAGTTAGCCTAACCTGCACAAAAGAGAAAGACTTGGGGTGGTCCCGGGGGTCTGAATCCGACGCTCAAGTTAGTAATGCTCTATTAGAGTTTAAATATATGAGGCTAGAAATCGATAATGATACCTGATCACTTCAAGGGTTTATATAGTGGTTGGAATGTTCTCATTGTGAATAGGAATCCTTGTCCTTATTGACTTAAAAGTCTTATCTTTGAGCTTAGTCAGAGTCTCTCTTAGAGTAGGAATCCCCCTTATCGTAGGAATCAAGGTGTTAGGACTGATCTTGGGCTAACGTGATGCCCAGTTTAGGTTGGGCCTCCTTGACCTTTTTTGATATGATTCGTATCAAAATGTAACTTTAATTTTACGTACATATATAAAATCAAGGAAGGGTCACTCTTTCGAAACTTGTAATGTGAACCAAATAAGGACAATTTTTCATTTTTGGTTCAATTGGATCCTTAAATTTATGATTTTAATATCATATCTTTAAATCATTTTTAAAAATTCATTTTGATGATTTTTCACTTGATTTTGTGTTTGAAGGTTGAAAAAAAAAATTAATTTAAATTTTTAAACTTCTTTAGAAAATTTTTGCTTTTAAATTACTTTATTTTTTTATTTTTTAATGATAAGATTGAAAAATTAATGAAAAAAATTTTAGGAGGCTAATTGACCTTTCTTGTATATAAAAATGAAATCAATTCACTTATAGTCCAGGCTTCTGACTCGGATGGTTGGGGATCTCCCTAATTAGAGAGTGGTTTCAAGTTCGAGAACTCTCCCTTTCGATATGAGGAGGCTTGAATTTGGCCTCACATGCATTGGTTCTAAAAAAAAGTGTGGTAACCAAGCATGTGATTAAACTACAGAAAAAAATATTACCACATTAATAATACTAATAGTGTTAACCCAATAGTCTAACAATGAGACACAATTCAAAAAAAAGATTAAATTCACTTGTGACTCTTGTATATGGTGTTGCTTTATGATCTAATTTAAATTTACAAGTAAACATACTTTCATGAAAGTAGAATATGATATATCTTGACTCATTTTAATCGATGGTTCCTTCAGTCTTTTCTTTTCTAGTACAATTGTGCCTTTGCGATGAAGGTATGGGCCAATTAATCGTAAAATACAATTCCACAATAGGCTTCGTTTAGTTAATCGATTTCAACTGTTTTTTTTTTTCCCGACCCTATATTTTGTGTTATGTGAAGAAAAATGGGTTTAAGGGTAGCTTGAATTTGGTATTATTCCCTCTATCCTAAAATAACAGACACTTTTAGCTCATTTGGTGTGTCAAAATAATAGGGGTGTGCAAACCGCGGTTTGGTTCAGTTTGCGAATCAGTCAAATCACGTGGTTTGGCGGTCGTGGTTTGGTGAAACCAAACCAAACCACTATTACATACAAACCGAAGTCGAACCAAACCAAATTAATTATTTATTTCGGTTCAGTTCGTTGGTTTCCTTTTTTTAATTTTTTAATTTTTAAATATTTTTATAAATAATTATTATACTTTTTTTATACATATTTATTAAAAAAATTAATAAGAGTATATTTACATAAATAATATATATAGATATATGTATAATATATATGAAAAATATATAAAAAACATACGAAATGTATAAAAAATAAAAAAAAATAAAAAATTGAATTGCGGTTTTCGATTCGGTTCGGTTTTCCAAACCCTCAAATCGAACCGCAAACTGCAATTTCTGAATTTCTCCAACCAAACCGCATAGTCGAGCAAAAATGTAAATTTCAACTCAGTTTTTTTCGGAAGTGTGATTCGATTCGGTTTTTGCATAGCCCTATAAAATAATAGGTAATTTTTAAGATAAAATTATGTAAAGTTTAAAATACCCTTATTTATTGTATTGAAATTATAAATTTCAATTGAAAACACTTAACTCATAATAATATTTTAGAGTTCGAACAAGGATATTTTAGGAAAAACAATAATTTTATACTCCCTCTATTCCACAATAACTATCATTTTGGAGTCTTTTTTTTGTTCCAAATTATCTGTCACTTACAAAAACCAATGAAGCATTAATGACACTTATTCCAAAATCTAGATGATTTAATGATTATCCTTAATTTGTGTGCACAAATCTTAAATGATAGATATTTAAGAACATAGGGAGTATTAAATTGCTAAATTTTTTAATTCAGGTGCTTATCCAAAATTAACTACTTCCTCTATCCCAAAAAGATGGACACTTTTAACTCATCACAAATATTAAGAAAGTTAGTAAAATTAGGTAGAATGCATTAATTCAATAGAAAAAAGTCACAATTACTCTTATTAAATCAATTAATTCATTGAAAATAACATTGAAATTTAGTCCAACACTATGACTAATATGAGTACATGTGACATTTAGCCATTTAGAGTATTAAATTACTGTTTATGATTTGGGATAAAAAAATCTCCAAAACTGCAATCTAATTGAGACGGGGTAATTAATAGTTGTTGATAATAATTAATGGACTAATCGGATTCATTCATACTCGAATATAGGTTTAAAGAACTCCAAACACAATAAACATAGGGGAGTATGGCCGTCAGACATGTGTCCACATTGTATTGGTTCGATCATACAAGACAAATCATTTAACTACCTCATAAATATTTCCAAAGGTCCACGGACAAGGGATTTTGACTCTTCCACTCTCCACGTCATATATACTTGAAACAGTCCAATCTTACTGATTAAAGTATCAGAGAGGCTAAATTGCTAAAGGATCCCGATTTTGTGAAGACCGACCTCTCCAGAATCTGGGAGCTCATTATATCCAAGTGCAGCCCATATTCACACCGAATGTATCAATAATTATATGTGAATACAACCCTAATTAATGAGTGAATTCTCTAGATATTGGGTTAATTTGTTTGCCTTTTCCCCTAATAATACAATGGTAAATTTTTAATCGTTTTCCGCTCATGATTTTTCTTTTAACAAATCGTAAAAAAAAAAAGACTTGAGGAGTCAGTAACAGTAAACTAGCCATGTGATGAGCACACACACATGTATTTAAACGCAAGTCACTACAAAAATATAAAGTTAAGAGGACAAAAATGGGGGACAATTTATGTTTATTTGTCCTCAAAAATAAAATTATGTAAATTTAAGGGACATTCATAATAATTGTCCCTAATTTTGAAATCAACTTTGAATTGGGGACAAATTAATATTTCATAGTTTTCTTTCTAGTGTTAAATTTAATGGGCATGCATTTTCAAATATTAAATTGTCCTAGTTAATTTAAGAATTTGGGACAATTTTAATAATTGCCCTTTAAATCTAAATGGGGCCAATTCTCTGTTATGACTAGACCAGTCTTCTCGCTATTGAGAAAATTTTTTTAGCGCTAACATTTTTTTTGAATAATTTTTAGCGCTAATAATTTTAGCCATATATTTTTTCAATATAATTATTTTTTTTCACTTGGAAAGAAAAAAAAAAGGTAAAGTTTCTATCTGAACTTGAATCAAAAATCCAAATTACTTATCTCAATCCATTCTGATCATAATTGTTTAAAAGCTTAATTTTTTTTATTCTCTCTTTCTTCCCTTCTTTAGTCCTAAAACAGAAACCCTATCCCTTTTTTTACATTCAATCCATCTTATAGTGCCCATTTAATCTGATCTCATCATCTAATTTGTCAGTGATGAAGCCGATAAAAGGGGAATCATGGAATCCATCGGTGAGTATTCGATGAGGGTTAATCTCTCTTTTATGTGAAAATCTTTTTTTCTTGCTTTTTAAAAAATAAAAAAATTGTCGATTTGCATTTGTGATCTTCAATTGAATGTTGAAATGGAATCCGTGTCTTCTCTAGATTCATATACTCAATGGGTAAACACCTAGACATGGACACAGTAAGCCAGGTACTCTCAATTCTCAACTCATTTGAGTTCGTGTTTTCAATTTTATCTTACTGCTTTTTGTTGCTGCCACAAATTCTAAAATACCTAAAAGATAGTTTAACACTTCAATTACAATTGTTCCTTTTCTTCTGTGTATCAAATTAACTTAAAACCAAACCATAAATATTTATGAAAGTTCAGCCACGTTGTAAAGCACCTAATCGTGATGTGATACCCTTCACAAGCTATACTCTCTATTGCTCTGTACAAATGCCTTGCTTATTATGAAATACCATAATCATTTTTGTTTCATTCAGGTATGAATTATCGTGTATGCTCTATACATACTAATGTTACATACGTTGGAGGTTCATTCTCAGTTAATTTTGCAAATTTGAAGATGACACAGATTTTTGAAGAAGACAGAAATAGAGTCTAGAGACAAGAAAGTTAAGAAAATGGCGTAATGGCGGTGATTTTGTGACATAAATCTAAGAATGACTCTTGCTCATCAGAGGCCTCATCGAATTCTT
>CANYLF010669679.1:0-14090 GCA_948193215.1 Bocquillonia castaneifolia
ATATTGAAGTGTTTATATATGTGTAAAAGATTTGAATAAATGTTTGAATAAAGTTGATTTTCGGATAATTGTATGTTAATGATGTTTTCCATGTTCCTTGGATATAAATATTATTGTATTTTTAAGTTTGAAAAGTTTGACATATATATTAATTGATTTTAAGTTGGTTTAAGTATGGTTTTACAGAGGAAAGCCAGAAATACTGTTTTTAAACTGTGTTTTCTGTTTAAAAATTTCATTTGGGTGATTTTTGGCTCACAACGATCGTTGCACTATTCACAACGATCGTTGCTGATTTGCAATGAGCTCGTTGCTATTTTCCCACGAGCTCGTGTACCTTACTGGATTTTCGGCCATTTTCGTGTATTTCACAACGATCATTGTTCATTTCACAACGATCGTTGCACATTTGACAACGATCGTTGCTATTTGGTCCATGATCGTTGCAACCCATTTTCAGAGGAAAATTTATTTTCGAAGGGAATTTTTAATTGAATTTTAATTTATGATTAATTACTATCATTATATATATTAATCCGTATTATATGGTGTTAGATTCGGTTCGTTACAATGGAGACGGGAATGGGTGAGGATGGTAAATTCTTGATCTCCAATCCCGGTTTAAAAATATATAAATATATTTGTTCGTATGTGTTTAAATAGAAAAAGGAAAAAAGTGTTTTAAATTAATAACTATAATTTAAATAATTTAAACTTATTTTATCACTTTTTACAAATTTTTATGTGCTTATTTTTATAAAATTATCATATTCTATTTTTTAAAATTTAATCTTTGTTTATATATTTTTAATATTGCAATATGTATTAATTTTTTTTATTTATATACGGGTGGTAAAATGCAGAATCGCATAGTCATATGCTAAATACATTGCTGACAAGTTTCATTTTCAATAGAAAAATAGAGCATTTAACTGGTAGAATTGATTTATGAATTTGAGACCGCTTTCCATTACTCGAACAGTATCCATGTTCCTATATAAATGCAAAAGATTTTGGCTTTTGCTGTTTTGCAGCCAAATCATTGGGACACCTAATAAAAAAATTCATAATAAATTTAATAGTATGCTTTTCATCCGGTGGAGTGATAACCGAATGTAATAAAATTAAAGTTGATGGATCAAAATGTTACCAAATTGAAATTTTGTGATGATTTTGTAAGTTGATCAAAGTTCAATGACCCCAAATAATTAACCCTCACTATTTCTCAAGCAATAAAGAATTTGAGAAAGACTTACCTGAAAAAAAAAATTGTCTTTTTTTGCGTTGCTTTTTCTTACTATTGTTATAATTATTTTAGCTAATTGGACATGGTACCCAAATTATTTGGCTTAACTGATACATAGTCTTTATCATTTTGGCTTTTGTCTTACACTCCTTTTAGTCATTTTAGTTGTAGTTTACTCATTTTTTACCTTTATTATAAACTTGTTACCGGATGAACCAAATGTGGAGGAAATGTAAAATATTGGGAATATGTAGTTTTTTTTTAATCAGCTAGCAATAATTAATGTATCATAACATATTATGAATCTCAAGGAACCAAAACTAAGGGAAACCAAATAGTAGACGATAAAAAAAAAACCTTTATAAAGTCTTATATTTATGCGGCTCTATCACCCTTACCCTTCTTCTTCCTATAAAAGCTTCTTCATATGGAATTCAAATTCCTTTAAAGCTATTCATCTTCCTTTGCTTACTCTACTTGATTTTTCCTCTGCAAAGGCAGCAGTTCCTTCCCGTTCCACAATTTCTTTTTTTCTTTCTTTCTTAGCAATAGTCTTCTTCTTCCTACCAATATTAATACCATTACATAAATCGAGCTGCAGCAGCAACAATATAATATCACTCTTGACCAAAGTTAATTTGTGTTCGAGGCATTATACACCAAATCAAGGATACGAAGTACGTGAGTTGGGACCCCGCTCCACATCTCATTCAATTTCAGGTATTTTAAAAGATGTACCCTGTAGTGATTTTTTTTATTGGTAATTTCTATTGATTTGAAAAGGTCCTTGTCATGGGTATTGATTGCTCTTATGGTTTATAACATGTATGGAATGATCACTCACATAAAATTCAATAAATATAAACAAAACTATAAATTCTCTTACCAAAAAAATCATAATCATTAAATAGAAAATATAAAAAGTAAAGAAAAAAGGAAAAAAACTCACTGGAATTCATGAGACCAATTTGAAGCTGCAAATAAACAAAAAGTAAATATGAAATGGTGAGGAGAAAAATAAAATTAGAGCTTTTTAAAATATAAAAAAGGGAAAAGTAATAATAAGGTATGTATCTCCTTAATAGAATTTTACAAGATGTCTACAATAAATAGGATTTTTTAAGTGTTTTTAGCGCCTTCTTTTTCTTTCGAATTTGCCACTTTTAAAAAATTAAATTTCCGGAAATTTTTTTGATTGATTCCCTCCCTTTGAGGTTTTTTTTTTTTCTATTTTTAAAATCATTTTCATATTAGATAATGATCTTGAAAACAAAAACTTATTTTTTCTTGAAATTACGTGTAACAAAAAAAAAAACTTCAAAACTGTAGTTTGATTCATCTTAAATTCTTCTTTGTACAGATATGGTGAATACAAATTATTAAGAGTTGTATGCTATTAAAATACTTTAGGCTATCTACATTTATGATTGCCCTTACAGCCTTGTTGTTATTAAACTAGACACTGTTATCATTATCTGACATTCAAGAAACATCATTAATTAAGAAAGAATTAATAGTAAAATATTTATCATTCATTAATATAAATGGATGGCGTATTAAAATTATCTCAAAAAATGGTGTATTAAATAATTTTAACATGTTATAATAAAGAACATAAATTTATATGTTAGTCCTTACTGAATATCGATCTTAATTTATTTTCTTGCTCCACTAAGGCATAAATAGTTCATTAGTATTGCACATTTAAAAACAATGGCTGTCAATTTTTTTTAAAAAAATATTAAGAATGAATATGATACTTTTACATGTCATATATGAATCGAGCTGAGTTGAGCTAAAGTTTTAATACATTCAGGCTTGGTTCACTTATTATACGAGCTAATCTAAAATTTAAATTTTAGATTTATTTAGTAAATGAGATGACATTGAAATGAGTAAGTGGAGGGTATAAAAAAATGGAAAGTGGACGGAATGTGTGTGTGTGTAATATATATATATATATATGTGTGTGTGTGTGTGAACTAAATTAATTTATAGAAACTAAAACTTAGCTAATTAACTCGTACCTTTTAAGAAATCACTTTGAAAAAATCATACATATAAATTTTATAAGTAAAAAAAATTCCAAATTATTCAAAATTTTCTTAAAAAATTTATTATAATTTTTAGTTTTATGGATAAATTCCTATACAAGCAAAAAAATTAATATTTTGATAAATATTTCTAATTATAACTTTTTAATTTGATTAATTGTGACAAAAAAATGTTATTTCCTATGTACCTTATACTTTTATAATCTTAACCATACACATGTAATAATTTTTTAATTATGGTTTTGTATATCGTGACAAAATAATCATAATAGAATATTTCAACAACTTTTTTTTTCTAGCTACATGTAACTATTTGTCACAATAATACTATTAGTGACAATATTATAATTTGTCACAACTTAATACGATTCATATTGTGATACATCTTTTTTTGTCCCAATACATGATACATGTGATGAAGAAAGTTTTTCTCATTATAAAACATTTGTAACAAATTATTATATTAAGAAAATATTTTTGTCACAATATATCTTTTTTTTACTAGTGTCAAATTATGGAGGGAAAATTTTGTGACAACAAATTATAACAAAGCAAATTTTATCACAATATTTTGATTAATCTAAATTGGTTTCAACTTTAGTCATAAATAACTTTTTATATGTTAGTCCTAAATCTAAATTGGTGCTAACTTATTTTTCCCACCCTAACATTTAGTGACACAAAATACAAGCAGAATATGTTATAAATTTTGATTAATAGTATACATTCATTTCGTTGGGTTCTCTTTCTAATAAATCTGTTATACTCGTTCCATTTTGTTCCCTTCTAATAGCTCTTTTATGAGTGATGAATGTAGAGGACTTAACAGGCTATAATTTACATATATATGAATAATTAAAAAATAAACAACCAATTTTTTTTCATCCGGATTCAATATATACATAAATAGGTTCCAAAGTGAAAAAGAAATTTAACAATTCAATATAAAAAAAATATTTTAATCACGCAACAATTTTATAATCATATATATAAGTCAAAAAAGATTTAGAATAGAATAATAATTGAAGTAGGATTTATTGAGTATCTGTATCATATGAGACCCTAAAAAATAGCATCAACGATTAAATGACCTATTTGAATTTGAATTTGAATTTGAATCATATGAATTTTGTTATGCATGAATGGCTTCAACTTTTTTGATAAGAAGTAAGAACCATTCAACTTAATTATAAAAAAAAAACCCTTAAAATCAAATTAATTAAAGAATTAAATTAGGAGAAAATAAAAAAAGGGTTAAGGTGTATTTAGGCTCCTAATGTTTAGTCTGAGGAGCAGATATGCCATTTATGTTTTTTTTTCGCAAAAAACTTGAAAAATGACTTATTGTGTAAATTTGAGCCCCTCTCTAATGGTGAAACGCAAGCCGTAAATATGTATGAAGTTCTTACTTAGATCGGATTCTTGTATTTTTTATAGACCCGATCAATAGGAAACCACCAAAGAGCAATAACTTCCCCTCTACTTTTATTTTTAATTTAAAAAATACACTGGTGGTTTTCTATTGACCGAGTCCATAAAATACATGGACCGGTCTAGATAAGAATTTCCCTCTATTTGGCATGTCACCTCCATTTAGCACACAAACACTACCAATACCCTTGAACAGTGAACACCAACACCACCATTTTTCTTGTTATTGAGATTTGAAAGGGCCGTTTGCTGTTAAAAGAAAAAGGGCCACTTTATTTATTTATTTTTTGAGCAGAAAAGGGCCACTTTATTAGTGCTCGCTGCTCAGTTTCTTAATTTTGATCTCTATTTCTTTTGGAACTTAAATTTTTGTAACAGATTCCAAACTTTAATTCTGATATTTATAGTATTATCTAATGTAAATGACAAGAAGAAGCAAACTCACCATTAAACTAAAAAAAAAAAAGAGACAACAAAAACAGATATGAAAAAAAAGTGAAATAAGAGATGCATTATTATATGTTAATAAAAAAATATAAATGAAAATAAAAAATAAATCTCTTATGGCAATAAAGAATAATATACAGAAAATCAATCTCAGAGAGTTCTCTCAATAATATACAATTCAGGACAATGCTAGAAGGCCAAAATTGATTTACAGAACCCATAATTGGTGCTTACCCAGGACAACTGAGGTAGAGTAAATTAAGGTAAGGAAATCAATGTCTTAAAAGAAAAATTAAGAGTGAAAAAATCGTTTTTCTTGACAGCAACAAATACCTGCTATGTGCCTATGTCAGCAGATTGAGTACTCTTATATCAAATCTCTAAAATCAAAACACATGAAAAACCAACTTCATCTGTTAGAGGATCTGAGATCAAAAAAGGACCAGAGGAGTGTGGAAGCCCGGCGGCGGCGGTTGTGAAAAAGAGACCATTTTAGGGAAAGAAATAGGTAGGTTAGAGGTGTTCTGGACTCTTCCGCTTTTGATAACCCACAAATAGGCGGCGATGGTAACGACGGCTACGACGAATACAGAAGGAGTGTGGATGGCAGACGAGTGCGGCGTCGACAATGAAAATGAATTTTTAGAGATTTCTCAATAAAAATAGATGTAGTGTTTAGTAGAGGAGGATATTAGTTAGGTGTTTATCCAGACCAAAAAAAAACAAAAAAGAGTTAGGTGCTTATGATTTTTTTGGCCAGAAATTCTTAAATCGATTATGCTTACACATTAGTAGACCTGTTCAAATTCGGGCTCAGATCGAGTTTGAGCGGGCCTTGTCAGGTCAGATTTTTTTTAGAGGAACCTAAACCCGTCCAGATTCGAATAAATATTTTTAATATTGACCCTTGTCCGAGCTCAAAAAAATATCAAGCCCGGATCCGGCCCAGCCCGCACCACTAATGAATTAATTGTTTATATTTTTTATTTTATTTTTTACTATTTTTTATTTTTTTATTAATTAAAATATTTAAAAAACATTAAAATTCATTTTCATTTAATTATTTTATTAATTATTTTTTTTTCTATTATATTTTATTTTCTATTTATTTCTATTATTATATTATAATTTTATTATATAAGTAATTTTTTATATTAATAATATAACAAAATGAAGTGTTGGTTGAAGTGGTTAGAATGTTGACCAATTTATGGATTTGGCGTGGGTTCATTCGGGTTGGACCAAGCTTCACTATATATATCCAAGCCTGTCTAATAAAAGGCAACTTAAAATCGGACTAGGACCAGGCCGAGTCTATGTACATAATTATTGCATGGGTTCAAATCTTCTCTATCTCATTAAATTATGTATTTTTTTATCATTCGGGCCGCCCTGAGCTTCACTACATATATCCAAACCTGTCCAATAAAAGACGGATTAAAATCGGACTCGTACCAGGCCGGGTCTATGTACATAATTACTTGTCCAAACCCGATATTTTTAAGTCGAGTCTAGGCGGACCAGGCGGTATCCATGCCCATGATTAGGTCTACACATCAGCTATAGATTAATCCAATAGAAACATAACACATCACTTAATATTTTATATCAATAATTAAATATATTTAGGTTAATTAATTCTGCAAACTAATTTCCATCGCCGTACAGAGACTTATCGTGGCCATTATAATTCTGCAATCATTGTTATGCCGTTTTATATCCTGCAATTCCAACATAAATCGATCTCCCATATTTTCTATTCCATAATTTATGTAGTAAATTGATTTTGTTTTAAATAATTTCTTCCTCATCCAAAACATAAAAAACTTTTATATCAAAACCAGTTCTTATATCCTTGTATTTTGGTGTCCTCCCGTTGATTTTTTCATCACTTATTTCCAGTTAGATCTACGTTTTCTAACCTATAGATTCTTGGTTATTTTGTACGAATATACAAAAAGTAAATACCCAAATGAAACTAAAACTTACAGATTTTAAAGCACTGGTTTCACAGTTACAGATTTTAAAGTACTTATTAAAATAAAAAAAAAAAACCATGTAAAAACACCAATATGAAGCAGCTAATGGCTACAATTCTATTCAAGAAGAACATGACAACTGATTTTTTGAACTATGCGGCTTAGTAATTTATAGAATTTTAATCCTTTTTTAATTTTCGTTAATGATATGTTGACATGGAATATTGGATGTGTCATGTTTCTATTGGACTAGTTTATAACTGACGTGATAGACAAAATCTATTTAAAATTTTCTCTTTTTTGGCTTTTGATACAATAGAAAAATATTATATTTTACAAAAAAATAGAAAAATATTAATAATTAATTTCATTTATTTTTTAGAAGATTTTATTGGCTTAGTTTTTTTTAGTCGGTTGGCCTTTTGATGGTGATCTCCGCGTGTCTCTTTTGTTACTAAAAGTTAACTCCGTAAATGAAATTTACAATATAATCACTTTTTAAGTTATTTGCTCCAAAAAAAAAAAAAAAAATTAAAGGCATATCTGCTCTTTGGAGTAAAGATTAA
The DNA here is from genome assembly GCA_948193215.1 of Bocquillonia castaneifolia. Classification (NCBI taxonomy): domain Eukaryota; kingdom Viridiplantae; phylum Streptophyta; class Magnoliopsida; order Malpighiales; family Euphorbiaceae; genus Bocquillonia; species Bocquillonia castaneifolia. Next base: position 7,724 of record CANYLF010669679.1, read on the forward strand.
GGACCTGAATGCACCTTTACCCTAAAAAAATAATGTTAGATCGGGTTTTGAAAAGAAATTATTATATTAAAGTTTTTTAGGATTATATATAGAACGTTATGTTGTTTTATATTTAAGAGTCATGTAATCATAAAGAATTTGATCTTTAAGTAAAATAGTACTAAAGTTGATAATTTCATCTAGACAAATTAATAGCATGAATAAGTATATAAATCAATGATATCCTATATTTAGTTCTTTACATTTTTAAATAAAAGTAGGCAACTAACTCAAAAACACTATTACAGAGAACATGGTACAATCTATAGCACACCAAAAAAATCATATATAAAAATTTCACCATTTGCAAGCAAATACCTAGATAGATTATGGAAGCAACTCTTGCAAAGCTTTTGAGTCTTTCAGTAATTTATTCCCTGTGTTGCTGAATCAAGTAAAACAATTCGTAGTTAAATAAAATTAGCAATCATGATTATTACATCTGACGAAGACTAATAAAGACTAACCAAACATAAGGCAAATTAATAGGATAGAGAAGCATTATAATTAGCAAGTTGATTTTGATGTAACAAAATGATGACTATCACCTGTCAATGGTATCAATGGTATTTACACAAATTAAATTAAATAGTAATAATAACAAACAACAACAAAATTAACTCTAAAATGTAAAAGGATTGGAACACTCCTTGAGACGAATGAATATATATATATATATATATATATATATATATATATATGAATCAAAATTTCATATCTTAAAAGTGTACTTTATCATGGTAGAAATTTAAACAAACTACTGTAGTTCATCTCTATATAAAAGAAAGGGTATTATAAAGTTTGATGTATATTACATTATTCAGAATTACCTTCCCGTTATTTTCAAAAAAAAAAATTTACATTCCCTTTAGAATTATAATCAATTAGTTTTTGTATTATGAGAGAAATATAAAAAAAAATTAACTCACGTTTGTGTATATTAGTAGTAAACCCGCATGATGCGTAGATTTATATTAAAATTCATTTTATATAATATGAAATTAAAAATTATATAATATTTTTATTTTAAGAATAATTAACTAAAAACTATCATTTATGTATAAATAGCAGTTTAAATTTATGTTTCCATTCTTTTTAGTTTTGCTGGATTAATATTCAAGATGTACATCAACACCATCTACTCAACATAACAAAGAATAACACATGAAAACTATTTATTTTCCACCACACAAAACCAATCCAATGAATCATATATAGGTGTTTGACAAACAAACCAACATATATTAGAGAATATATTGGATGTACATTTATATAGAGCTTTAGATAAGTTAGCTAAATGGATAGAATTTTATTTAAAATATATAATATTTAAATTAGTAAATATTCAAATTACTTAGAAAATAAATAAAATACATCTTTCGAAATAGTTGGAAAATCACAACTTAAAGAGAATTTGTCTCAAATTCTATTTTCAATATGATCAAATAATAAACTTTAAACCCATGGGATGGTAGTCGAGTTGGTTAAAAGCCTTCTCGCCTACCTACAGGTTATAGGTTCGATCCGCGCGCTGCGCAAGGATCAACTCTGCAAAACTCATGGGTACACGTGGTTGAGGGGTCACCCTTGTGGGGCCGTGAAACTGGGCGCCGGGACACGTGGCAGTGGATTAGTCTGGTCAACCGTTAAACGGGGGCTGGGATACCACTGTTGGCAACACCCATCAAAAAAAAAATAATAAACTTTAATTAATGTAGTGTGAACAAAAGCCGACTACTTGGTGGATTATTGAGATTGATTTTTCAAAGAAAAAACAAAAAGAGAAAAAACATTCAAAGAAATTTTAAAACAAAACTTTTGAGTTTAATGTATACCTTAAAAAAAGTGATAACTAAATCAATCCTTTAGATAGAAAAAAAAAACCTTCGAGGTATTGCAATGCTCAAGAATGGTCCATATAACCAAAGTATATCACGCTTCTAAGAAGAGCAGCTTCATAATTTTTTTATTCCTTTTTATATCTTTTTTTTAGTGGTATAAAGTTTGATATAGTTTAGACTTTCATATTAAAATTTACTACACAATTAGTTTTATGTGTAATTATAATGAAGACATGCATTAAGACTAACTTAAGTTAATAGTAACTTACCTCCTAAAAAAACTTAATAGTACCTTACCGCCACCTATGCTTATAATATGTAATAAATTGCTTCAATTGATAACTCAAAACATCTTCAACAAGTTTGTAATTGATAACTTAATAGTACCTTACCGTCACTCATGCTTATATGTATTTATATAGTTTAATTTAACTTATTAGAATTTCATTTGAAATAGTATAATTAATCACTTTTTGAAAAGGGTATATGTTTATTATAATTATAATAAATTAAAAAAATATATTCCTAATTATACTTGGAAAAGAAAATATTATTAAATTAAGGATTGAGCAGAATATAAATTAATAAGAAATTACATGTGGCAATATTGAAAAACCTCACAATCTTACGTGGCGCAACGACAATTCAAAAAACTTTCTCTCAGCTCCGAATTTATAATATATTTACCAATGTTTTTTTGTATTATGAGAGAAGTATAAAAAAATTAACTGATAATTACACTGGATAGTATTCCAACACCACTCATCGATAATGAAGATGCATATACAAAGGTCAGTTGTTTGGGGGATATGTATAGAGACTAGAGAGAGTTTTAGATAGGGTTGAACAAATAAATAGATCAAATTTTGTTAAATAAATATATCTTAAAACTATTAGAGTAGAGTTCAAAACTCAAAAGACGTACAACATGTTCTTTTATTTTTTACATGTAAATTTTTTTGATAAGATTTTTACATGTAAATTTATTATTATTATATTTTCTCTTGTCTTGGTTTTTGTTATGGAGTGTGGATGAACCAACCAAGCAGCAACTCATTACTCTATCTATCTATTTATTATAATATTATAATTCCGAACTTAAGAGAAAATTTTATAAGTCGTCAATGCGCCACGTAAGATTAATGAAGTGTTGAAATATTGTCATGTGAAATTTTAAAGTTATTTTAATTTATATAGTAATTAAATAATATGTCATCCTTTTCCAAGTATAATTAGGATTAAGTTTTTAATGATTTATCATAATTATAATAAAAATATATCCTTGTCCAATCATAATTAAGTGTAATATTTCAAATCAAATTCTAACAAGTTAAATTAAACTCTATATATAGACATATAAATCATTAGAAAACTTAAATAAGATATGTAGTTTTTTAATGTATTATGTTTTCTTTGTATTCAATTATTCTCTTTTAATTTTTTTTTATAAGTCAATTTTTTAATTGAAAGTTTTATACTTCTAATATGGAGCTAACACATTTAAATAAAGTACACATATTTTTATTGATTTTTGTTAATTCATTGTGCTTTCTTATAATTTATTTTTTTCTATATTATAATCTCTTTACCACTAATGTGTGTGTTTTGATTTTTTTTTCTCATTAAATTTACTTATTTATATATTGTTAGGCTTTTTTAATGGAAGACTTCAGACCTTGGATTACAAGGTATGTTATATTATCCTTCTTATTATTGTTATCTTATTTAAGCATAAAAAGTCATGTTTAAAGTGAATTCCAATAATAATCCAATAGATTCGAATCAACTTGATCCCTTAATCATTTCTCTTATTATTTTATATTTTATTACCTATTTCATTTACTTTTATTTATTTAATATTTATTATAGCCTTTTACTCATTGATCACTTTTAATATCTCATAATATTTATTTTGTATAATAATTTTTTATGCATCAATCATTTATATAGATAAATTCAAAACCTATGAATAAACTAAAATAATTTTTTAATAATTAAAAAATATATAATATATTTTTAATATAAAATATTAATAAATGTGTATAAAATAAATTTTCCCACGCATTGCGCGGGCTTAAAGCTAGTAATAATGATTTTTCTTTCTTTCTTGATATTAATGACAAATTTATGCTTTTGAAATAAGTTGTATTTATATATGATTATAATTCTTCAAACCTAATTTAAAAAATTACTAAAATGGTACAAATTTTTCTGGTTCAAAAATTATTAAAAGAATTTTTTTCCAAAAATATTATGAATTGTGAATTCTTTCCTGTAAAATAATGAAGAATTTTTTTTTTTTGTAGTAGATGAACAAATATTGGAAAAAAATTAAAGAAAACAAAAATTAAAACATAAAAGAGTAAAAAAAAACTATTAAAGTATTAAACTTTCCTTAAAAATAGATAATGAAGTAATTAAAGAAAACGTTTATGAAGTTTAGGTGATACTGATTTTTAAAATTTTTTTTACCATTTCAATTATATAAAATTGTTTAAACTTATAAAAAAAAAGGTTGTTTAAGGATTGTTATCAAAATATAAATCTACATTTAATTACTTACCATAATAAGTTTTTTTTTTGAAGGGACCATAATAAGTTTTTTAATAAAATAAAATAGAAGAGAAAATGTAGGACTTGAATTTTTTTTTAAGAATAAAATATAAAGAAAACAAAACTTAAAACTTAAAACATAAAAGAGTAAAAAAAGGTAATTATTCTTTACCCCTAAAGTTTGGTTTAGTCTATTTTTTACCTATTGTGTTTTCAAATATCAATTTTTTTCATCCCTCCATTTTGCTAAATTCTATTTTATCCCCCCCTCTATTAAAAATTATGTTAGTTAAACTATTATTTACTCCCTTAGTTTGTTATATTATACTAATTACACTTTTAGCTTTTAAAAAATTATATAAAAACACCTTAAATTTTAAATGCATATAAAACTGACAATATATATAATGAAAATGAATATTTCATAATTGGTTATCATTTTAAATATTAAAATATACCAAATTCAACTGGTTCAACCATTCGGTCCGACTTTTGAAACAGTGCTCAAGTCATAAGTACTAATCCTAAATTATAGTTAAAAATGGATACAATTTTTATGGCTTATTTTATTGGTAGTAATTTATTTTATTAAAAAGGTAAATTACATTGACATGCAAAATTTTAGTTTAATATGCTAAAAATTGAAATATATTTAAAATATAAATATTAAGAATTAAAATATGATAAAAATTTATAAATGTATATGTTAATTCATTCTATTTTAATCTATAAAATTTATTAATAATTTAGCTTAAAAATAATTTTTAGTATATTTTAATTATTAAAATTTGAAATTTCAAATGATAATAAATTGTGACATATAAATTTATATTATGTATGTATTCAATTTTAAGTGTATTTAATAATTTATGGTGTTTTTATACAAATTTTATAAAAGTTAACTGGTTTAATATAAAAAACTATAGGGGACAAATAATAGCTTAACTATTTTTAACAAAGGGGGGATAAAGTAGAATTTAGCAAAATGAAGGGATGAAAAAAATTTGATTTTTGAAAACATAGGGGGTAAAAATAGAATACACCAAACCTCAGGGGGTAAAGAATAATTACTCAACAATAAAATAGGAAAAGAAATGAAAATTTTATAATAATATATTTTTAATATTAAAATACTTTAATTTTAATTTTTTTATTATTTTATTTGTTTTGTCCATGAATTATAAATTTTACATGTAAATCTTCATTAATTTGAACAATTAATAATGTTTTATGTAACGCCTCTCCTTTTTTAAATCCATTTATACATATACTTAGGATATGCATAGTAAAAACATTAACTTTATCATATAATAATCTTTTATATAAATAAAATTTAGCAATAATATTATAATATTAAAAACACTTTTCCCTAAGATCGCCAGAGTCTAGCCACATGGAGCTCTACCAAATCTAACATTCCCTTCTTTTTTGATTTTCCTGCAATACTGGTTTATTGAGGAAAATAATGAGCTTGAAGCTCAGTGAGAAAATTAAGCATAAATATAACTATAATTAACTCAAATATTTAAAGTCTTTTCTAAGACTTCTATGTTTACATGCATAATATGTCAGTTTATATAATTTATCAGATCATATAAATACACTTAGCACAGCAAATAAATTTGTAATATATAACAAATTTAGAACATAATTCATAATCTACACAATTTAAGTCACCAACAATATCAAATTTAACAAATTCTAAATTTTTCAATCAAACAAACAAATTCTATTTCACAAGCACATTTCCATCATTTCACAATCCCAATCAATTCATAATTCTTCCGATCTCAATCAATCAAAATCTCAATTTAATCAATTTCACACCATAATGACAATTCAACTATATACACATGAATCACCAAAATTCACAAACTCAATCACAAAATCGGGCGGATGACTCATCCTCACCAAATCATTTTTCTCATTCTTTC
>CANYLF010669715.1:0-11954 GCA_948193215.1 Bocquillonia castaneifolia
GTAAATCCACAGATGCACTTTCAGGCAAACATTTTGTCAAATATGAGAAAGGCATATAAACCAGCCCTAAAGTTAAGGGCATTTGATTAATTGCAAATGGATATCATAATGAAACACAGTATACAGGCAATGGCCAACACAAACCAATCCCAGAACGTACTAAGTGCATAAAGAACATCAACACAAATCTTATTGACCACAAAAGCGAATGAAAGAAAAGGGCTTAGTGTGATTAATGAAGCGTTTCGACTGGCTTGACAGATGGCCTGACGATAGCAGCAGAAACGGCGGTGTGTTGGAGGACAAATGGTGATCGGAGCGCTGACATTTTGATGATCGTCGTTGCCGGCAGGGGAGAAGAGGACCGATGAAGGAGAAAACAGAGAAGTTGAGAAATGCTTTGTCTGAGAATGTGAAAGGTGAGAGAGAAGTTGAATGTTTTTTGAAATCATAAGGTAACTAAAAAGACGTGGACAGTCTCATATAGGAAACTGCACAGACGTGACTACTTAATGGGACACGTATCCACTATAGCCATTTCACATTTATTGCAGTCTCTGGTACTCTCTGACCCTCGGCATCTAACAACAATCTTCTAAGGGGAACATGTTCAGTACAGGCGATTCTCTTTAAATCCTGATGCCAAAGGGTTCGCCTCTGTTCAAAAGAAACGTTACTGCACGACGGTTCGCCAAATGGTGAAAACACCCTCAAGCTAAGTCTTTGACATTAGCGCTACTAGGGGGGACTTGTGATACGAATCACTCTTTTAAGCTCAAAAGGCCCACGAGGCCTATTGCATGCTAGGCTCACGTTAGCCCATTATATGTCCTGATACCTTGAATCCTAAGTTAAGGGGGACTATCATCACAATGTGGGTTCCTAATCCTAGGGGACTCTGACTCACTACAGCAAGCAAGGACTCCTAAGCCTGCTAGGACAAGGATTCCTAGGCTTAAGGGGACTGTTCCTACCACTATATAAACCCCTGCCATCCAGGGTATCAGGTATCGTACTCTCATTCTAGTACATTCATAACTCTCAAGGGAATATCTCTAACTTAAGCATCGGAGTCAGGGGACCACCCCAAGTCTCTCTCTTTTCTGTGCATGCTACCTCAGGGGACTCTCAAAGGCTAACTCTGGTGACCAGACAATCTCAGGGGAACTTTAGACTAGGCTTCACTCTTGGAGAAATGTCCTGAACGTTTCACTTGGCACACCATTGTTGTTCACTGGCATATACAACATCATCACTGGTGCAATATATGGTGTGCTAATGCCAGCCCAGCCCATGAATTCAATTGCTGCTGTGGCTATATCAAACAGTTTTGAATTTGGTGTTCTTGAAATTATGGCAGCAGGAATTTGCACTGGTCGGATTTTGTTTGTTTTGGGGGTCACTGGATTGATGCAGTTGGTTTATAGGCTAATTCCCCTGTCTATTGTTAGGGGAATTCAGCTTTCACAAGGGTTATCTTTTGCAATGACTGCAGTTAAGTATATTAGAAAAGTTCAAAACTTTTCCAAGTCTAAGTCTGGTGAAAATAGGCACTGGTTAGGATTGGATGGATTAGTACTGGCTATAGTTTGTTCTTGCTTTATTATTGTGGTTAATGGTGCAGGTGCAGGTGAGGAAGAAAATGAAAGAGAGACTAATAATTGAAATTTGGGTGTTGTAGAAAGATCAAAAGGAAGGAGATTTAAGTAAATTATTACCTCACTTCCGTCTGCTTTTATGGTTTTCTTGCTTGGTGTAGTTTTAGCATTCATAAGGAAGCCTAAAGTGGTGAATGATATTAAGCTAGGCCCATCATCAATTGAACTGGTGAAAATTTGTAAGTGTGCATGGAAAGAGGGGTTTATAAAGGGTACAATTCCTCAACTCCCCTTATCACTAAACTCTGTAATTGCTGTGTGTAAACTGTCATCAGATCTTTTTTCAGGGAAGGATTTTTCAGCAACATCAGTTTCAGTGACAGTAGGGGTAATGAATTTAGTTGGATGCTGGTTTGGAGCTATGCCGTGTTGCCAATTGCCATGGTGCAGGTGAATTAGCCGGTCAGTACAAGTCTGGAGGGAGGAGCGGTGGGTGTGTGGCTCTATTGGGTGCGTCTAAATTGATAATGGGTTTGGTCTTAGGAAGCTCATTGGTGTTGGTATTGAACCAATTCCCAGTTGGGCTGTTGGGTGTGTTATTATTGTTTGCAGGAATAGAGTTGGCTATGGCTTCAAGGGATATGAATACAAAGGAAGAATGTTTTGTTATGCTTGTATGCACTGCAGTGTCACTTGTAAGTTCTGGTGCAGCACTTGGCTTTGTTTGTGGGATAGTAGTGCACCTGCTCCATAAGCTAAGAAATTGGCACACAGATCAGTTCAGAATATGGATGCATTGAAGTTCATAGAAATCTCAAGATATCTATGACTTGTGTGAAGAATGTGATTGAATTTGTGTTTGAAATTATCATCATAAATTTGTCCTTTAAACAATTTGATTGCATTGAATCAATCTTCAAATTTCCATATACTCTAATGGTCTGTGAATGAATGCGTCTCTTTTGAAATGAAATCAACAGGCTGCCCTGAACATGGCTTCTTCAGATGAAGAGATAATTGGGTAGTTCTAACAGGATTACAATAGTTGCATATCATTACTTTCGCTACGCCAATTAACAAGTACATCAACTGTACGTGAGGAGCAGAAGCTTCAGTGAAGTATGCAAATAGTGACAGTATCCTGTAAGGGATGGATCAGTTACAATTCTAGGTAACTAGATTATGACAGTCATGATTTTAGTATATAAAGAAACAATTTTAAAGATGTATACGTTCCTTTTTACATGTCATATTGGCCTGAAATGTGCTAGAAACCAACTCGTTTCATTTCTTCATCGTCAGAATAAAGCCTGGATTTTTTGTTCCACCAACTTAAGAGACTAATTACAATGATCCTTTCTTTAACCAAAAGGGTTTCCTCCTGGAGAAGGATGTGAACTTGGAGCAGAGGATAAAGGGTATCCACTAGAAGATTGCTGAACCATGTTTGGTGAGCCAAAGAAGGCAGCATCACCACTAAAGCCACTCCCAGCTTGTGGCCTGCATTTACAAAAAGAATTTGAATTAATTTTCTTCAGTAAAATTATAATTTATTGTAGAAGGAAACTACTTCTAGAGAAAAGGATATGAAGAGAGAGAACCAAGGATAAAAAAAGTTACCCCGAAGGTGCTGTATTCATAAGCAGTAGTTGCCCCATGTAAAGACCTGAGATAATAGAATAAATATTAAGCAAGATATATAGGTGCATTGTTTAGTCAAAGCAGAAAGCGTGGATTCAAATTTACCAGTATAAGTGGGCGATGGAAAGGGAGATGTCTGTAAAGGCATTGCTGATGCATAAGAATGAGCTTGAGCTGCCGGTAGCGCTGGAGAATTTGTGTCAACACCAGAAGTAGGTAACAAGGCCCGAGGGGCTGACGCACTAGGAATTGCTAACCGCAAGTTTTCCATGGAAGGGAACTACATAAGAGTAATTCATATTTTTGAGATTAAAAAAGAATGTTTTCAAATTTTGGAAAAAGAAAAGCTATGTAAGATCACAGAACAAAAACACATGAATCTATAGTTTCAAGTTAACAAGGATGTGACAACAGCAAATACAGAATGGAAAAGGCATCCTTGTGCGTATAAAATGTCACCAATAAAGTAACGCAAAGCAAGAAGACTGGACAAACAGATAAGAGTTATCAACAACAGTATGAAAAATCAATCTGTGAGCCTTTCTGTACCCGTGAAACTGGCATCGGAGCTGTTCCACTGTTAAGATCAAACGGGTTACTCGACAATTCTAGGTGTTGTTGGGGATATGGTTGCGTGGGCTGTAAACAAAACCAATACTAACAAAATTAGATTCTTTATATTTGGGTAAAGGTAAAACAGTTCTTCACTTATCATATTGATTCCTAATTACCATCGCTCTAGGATAATACTGCATGTTGTATCCCATTCCGTAAGGCACAGTACTTTGCCAACCTGGTACAGACCCTGGCACTGATGAATAACTTGCAGTGAAGAGGTCCTGCAAGTTAACAACATAAGAAAAACATTAAAACAATATAACAAAATGAGAAACATCAGAAACGATTCAAGGAAAGGGAAATTACCTGTGGAAGTTCCTTTCTTCCACTAGACTTTGTTTCTGTTGAAAGCTGCTGGGATTTAACCCCAGAGTTGGACTCTTGGTCTGCTTTTGTGGTGTCTTGAGAAGGCTGATCAGCAGAAACGTTAGAAGATCCTTGGGCACTAGGCACTTCCAATGAATAGCACGGCTAAAAATAAGTACAATAAACAAATAGGTAAACAACATGTATGCATGTCAACAGGCTTATAAACAAGCAACAGGATACAAACGTCAACATATGATCTAGCATGCAACAGACGAGCAAATCAACCAGATATTTAATTTGCCGATCTGGCTCATGTCATCATGTTCATTATCTTTCATTTGACCAAAATTTACAAGTTAATTTCTCATAGACTAATGAATTTGACAACGATTACTAGCATAAGGAAACAAAATGACACCACCTAACAGGAGAACAAAAATTCATATTTTGAGAAGGAGAAATTGAAATATCTTAATGTTTCAGGGTAGGAAAAAAGTAATTTGGCTGTTATGTTTTCCAGGTGCACTGCAGAGCGACTATAACAGAATGATTTAATCAATTAATTTGAAATGGAAATATTGAAAGAGGTTTTCGCTTTTTCCTTTGGTATGGGAGGTTCACTGTCGAGGGGCTAATGTTTCAAGTCTTATAAAGAACTCTTGAACCTAAATGACAAAATTTCTGGTGTAACTCACCCTTCTGTAAGTTTCAATCCTTTGAACAACATAGAATGTTAAAACTCTCAGGCAAGAGACAGCTCAGTTTTAGATATTTCGTACTTTCCCTAAAACTTGAAAGCCAATAAGAAACTTAACCTGGTTATTTATAACTCCATCTGATGTGATATTTCTCTGCTCTCCACTAGATCTATCATCTGCAGCAGGGATTGCAGAAAGCTGATATTGCTGCATGTTGGAAACCTGCTGCACATTTGGAACTGTGAATGTAGAGCCACCCTGAATATCAGGTAGAGCCTGTGGAATAACTCCATTAGAAAGTTGCACGGGTAAATTAGCAGCCGATGGAGTTGTTGTATCAAAGCTATCAAGTAATGACAATGTTTTCTCGGCAGGTGCAGCTTGAGAAACATTACCAACAAATGTTATGTCTCCAGATGCAGTAGTTTCAGATGAAGTTGGCAACTGCCCCATGAGTGCAGTAGTTTCAGATGAAGTTGGCAACTGCCCCATGAGTGCAACTGTCGAATCATTGGCAGGGGGCATGTTGCCTCCTGATGCAGTTGTAGGAGCATTAGGAATACTGGGCAATGCTAACATTTGCCCCACTGGTGCGGTTGGTGAAATGCCAGCTGTAGGTAAATTGCCCCCTGGGGGATTCGAGGGAGCACCATCATTGTTTGGTAAAATCATCAACTGACCTAGAGGCAATGCTTCCGATTCACTACAAGCAGGTTCAGCTGAGGGAACTGACAATTCATATAGCAAAAATTCCAAACTATTTGCTTTTTCAGCCAGCAGTGTATCCTGCTTTGTTGAAAATTCATGAGAATTGTTGCCCACATTGCCAGGTTGATGAGTTTCCTGTGTTTGCAATGTTGCTGTGCCATCTGAGGACATAGAAGGGCCATCAAAATCAATCAAGCTTTCTGAATTCTGATTATTATCTTTTACCGCTTCCCCTTCAACAGAAATCTTGCTGCTGGAATATACAACCATCTGCAAAATGAAAAACTTGCAATGATGCCTTCAATGTCTTTCAGAATGTGTCCTTGGAGTAATATGAATGAAAACCAGCCCAGCATGTTTACAAAGTACAAGTCGCAAAAGTTTAGCTAGTTATCAAAGAATTTATTTATATTGAAAGAGTTGATCCATTTTCCTAAAGTTTGAAATTAAATTTTAGGTTTCCTGTTTTCAGAAGAATGAACATTTCCTATTTTCATAAAGTGGTTGAATAGAAAAGTATAGAGAGTCCATAATAGTGAAACTGTAAAAAAGTCTAGCCCACTTGCACCATTGAAATAATGCATCTAAATAATATGACCGTGCTGTCATCAGTCCTTGCTACCTTATGTGGATCCTAATAGAAACCAATTCAGAATTGACAATGAAATCACACCTTCAAAAATTCTGTAGTATATTGAGTACTTATCGCACCTGATTGGAGGCAGAAGCATCAGCATCATCCTTCCTGTCAGTTGCTTTAGAATGTTCACCAATCAGCAAATGTGGAGCATTCTGCCCTGTAATATTTTTAACAGGTCGCACCACTGGGGAGCTAGGCCGATCCATATTCATATTCTTTCGACCATCAGGTGACAAGCTCTCGAAACTGTGTGAAAACCTATGGCTATCAGAATCTCTGCCCCTTTGAATTCCATCATCTCGAAACCTGTCATCAACAACTTCAAAACGGATGGGATTTCGCCTGAAGCCTCCGGATCTTGAATTTTCTTGAGCATAACGTGGACTTCTTCTTTCATCAAAGTAATATTTTAAACTCTTGTCAACATTTCTTCCTCCAGAATGAGGTTTCAATTCACATCTATCCTCATAAATAGGACTTCTGCTGGAAAAGGATTCCTCCTTGTCACTCTATATAAGAACAAAAGAACCTTTAACAAATACACCTTAAACAACAAGTGCAAATTTAGCAAATGGTTAATACTAAATTCATTCCCTATTCATTCCCTTACTCTATCCTGTAGATATAATTTTATGATTCTATTATCTAATAATTAATAAAAAATATCAATACATCTTACATAAAATCATACTCTAATTATTTCTTCAAAGAAAGAAATATGTGAGTGAAGGGTATTTAATTTTCGTTTTGTTGACAAAGCATGATATTCATCCATAACTATATCAATATATTAATCATTCATACAAACTATCTAAAAGTATATAATAAATTACATGATATTTTTATACAAATGTTCTATAAATTAATAACTTCCCCTGTCAATTAACATTTTTTTTTGTGTCATTGAGAGGTTTTATTGGATATGCAGGTAGACAATAAAAGGAAACAAAGACATTGTGTTAATGAAAAGCCCTGTTTTTGAGCATTACCAATCTGAGCCTCGGAAGCCTGTCATGGCTTCTGTCACCACAATACTTCCTATCCACATAAACATGCTTGATAAAATCTCGAAGTCTGTGAAGATTACTGGATGACAAAACAAACATGAATCAAAACAAAGTTACTTAAAAGGGTATCTGATATTAACATTAAAATGTTTGTAACAAAAAATCACCTTCCATTAGGATAAGAATTACGTTGAGGATCCCAATCTTTGAAATAAATTTGTCTTGCTCTCTACAAAAAATGAGAAGGAAAAAACAAGTTCACATAAAATTCTCCACATAAAGAGTAATGATAATTAATATTTGTTGGTGCCTTCTAGGAGTACTTTATTTTTTACAAAGTAAATCTTACTTTGTTACCTTATCACCATTGGATTGAAAGCTAACACTCTTATCCAATGGTATAGAAAACAAAGTAGCCTAAAAACAAAGTAATTCTAGAATTTCCCATATTTGTGATATTATAAATTTCAATGATACCTCATTGCCTCCAGCTTGAAGAGCACTAACTTCGTCTGCCCTAAATTTAGCCATTGATATTGATTTAACACGATGAGTGAATTCCCGACTAGAATTTTTAAGAATTTAAGTTAGCCTCACTCATTTAGAATAATAAAAAAAATTAAAAAAAAAAGTCTACGAGATGAAAATTTATACATAATAGTCTATAATAAAACTCATCAATGGTAGCTAACTAATTGATGAATTATTTATGTTATATATTTTATTCATACTATTACTCAGTATAAATCCAATGTTAAAAAGTTTGGGAGCATGAAAAATCAAATATAAAGTTTATATTAAGACTTACTGTACTCCACTGCAATTTGTGCAGACAAATGTCAAGAATGTTGTGCAAACGTATTGTGGTCCCTGCCATAATAAGAAAAAAATTATATATAAACATTGCACGATGCAAAAAAAAAGCTCAAACGCTGATAAAGAATAAATGATATAATTAAAATCATTAATCATGGATATTGTTAATTTTTTTTTTTGAAAATGATATTGTTAATTGACATATACGCCAAAACCTAATAAATGATCTATATATATATAAGGCAAATTAAGAACAATTTTAGAAAAAAAGAATTGGAATTGAAAATAAGAAAAAAAATCTTACCAAACTATTACAATTAATACATTTTCGATTTTCGGAGAGTTTTAGAAGACTTCTAAGTATTCTTTCAACTCTTTCTTCTTCTTTCTCTTTTTTTGCCATTTTTTTCATGGAAAATAATATCAAATGCTCTTTTAATCCAGAAAAAAAAAATGTTGCAAAGGAAATGTTATATATACATATGTTCCTAAAAGAAATTAATTGTCAAGATTTATAAATTTTAAAAAAGGCCTGGAAATGAAGCAGAAAAACCCTAGAAATTTGAATAGAAGAAAGGGAATTGATAAAAGGTATAGAGAGGAATGAAGGGTTTAGAGAGAGAAATGTGTAGAGAAGATCGGTGATCAAACACTTAAAAGGTAGAATTTTGTGGAGGGAAGATTGCCGATTTTAACGGTTTGGTCGTTTGAGGTCTCTCTTTATACTGTTGATTGAACGCTGCGTTTTGGGCTCCATTTTACTTATTATTTGTGTTAATTGGTTTTATAGTTAGATTAGATACGCCATTTTGAGATTTGTTCGTAGAATGAAACTGAGCTGGATTAATTTGTTAACTAAGTAAAAATACTGTCTTTTGCATCGAAAATTATGCTGAGATTTATTTGTTAATAATAATCAGTTTTGAGCAACCCCTTGAAAGAATTTTAGTAAAGTATATGGTTAAGATTGAGAATTCGAGTTTAAACAACTTCAGGAAATAGAAATTCTTATTTTGTGATTTCACTTATTGACATGAATAGAGATTTTCTTTAAAAAAAAAAAGATAGTTGTGTTTTTTTTTTTATATCCATGCCAAATTCGCATTTTAAACACTGAGCGAAAATTACCTCTATTTGATAATGGTGACTGGTGAGAAACTCAAAATCACAAGAAACTTCTATAGAATTAAAAATAAAGATGTTTATAGTATGAAACCACATAAAAAAAAAAAAAGTTAAGCGGATTAAAAATGAATCAGGCTCACAACCCACAAATCCATATTGAATTTATTTAATCATGCCTGTTTATATTATTATTACATACAAATCTATATTGAATTATATTATTATTACATACTGGTATGTAAATTATGAATGAACCGTCAATAGGGGTGAGCAGAAACCGACCCGACCTGAAGAAACGAACCGAACCGAGCTGAAATTTTACTTTGGTTCGGTGGTTCGGTCAAGAATGGGTCGGATCGGTTTGGAATATGAAGAAATATAGAGTTTCGGTTTTTAGGTCAGTTCTGGGTATTTGGCAACCGAACCAACCGAACAATCGAACCCGACCTCTAAACTACGCCGTTTTACACGCATATATATACATCTTAATACACTCACTTACTACTCCCTCATTCATTTCAACCCTAGCAGCCGCACACCTCCCCCCCCTTCTCTCAAACCCTAACCTCTCACCTTCCCTCTTCTCTTTTCTCTCAAAGACTCAAACCCTAGCCGCACAACTCTGACCTCTCACCTTTTCTCTCTTCTCTCTTCTCTCAAACTCAAACCCTAACCTCTCACCTTCTCTCTTTTGATCTCTTAGAACAATTAACTCGTTTAAAAAATTAAAATCATGGTGGAAGCTTACTGATCTTAACTATCTCTTCTCTAATCTCTTCGGGTCTCTTTAAATCTGTTAATTTTGGAGCAAAAATGGTGGAAGCTTATTGATCTCAACTCTTTCTTCTCTATTCTCTTATGGTCTAGTGGTTTCTTTAAATCTGTTCTTCATTTTCAAACAAAAATGGTGGAAGCTTAATCTGGTGAGTTATTCCTTTTTTTCTCCTTTTCTTTTATTATCAATCTTTGTTATAAATCTTTGTTCTTTTATTTATCCTTAATTTTTTTTTTTTTTGAAGCTTAATCTGTTCATGTTCATCTTCATCATTTCTACTTCAAAAATGGTGAGCTTCTTTTAGAGGTAGACATCAAGTTTTGTTTTTTTTTTAATTATTTTTGTTGCCTTTTGATTTTTAATAAACTGTTGACACTATTTTCTTATGTTTTTCATATTTATAAAAATGATGGCGATGAACTGAGATGGTCTCTTTGTTGTGCTATTTGCGTTTAAAATTTCAGAGGGCATCACAATTTTAAGGTAAATTTCTTATTTAGTTTCTAACTTTTTATGCTTCTGATGATGTCTGTTGGTTGATTTTTTGTGTTTGTTTTGATTTTTGTAATTAACACTTGTGTTTTTGTACTTCTGATCTCATGGGTTTTTATTTTATGCTTTTAATTTTTTTTTTTGTTTGCTCACATTTTTTCTATTTGCTTGCTTGATTGGTTCTGTTTTGGCTCTGAGAGCATATTTTGTATTTTATTTAGAATTTTACATGCTTTTTACATTTCATAGGCTTAAAAGTTTAAACTTTAAAGTTTGATTTTAAAGGTTGGTTCTGATTTTATCTAAAGTTTAATCATAGCATCTAAATTTTTTGTTTTTGGTTGATTTTATCTCTTACTTTAAACTTTAAACTTTTCTTTAAAATTATTCACTATTACTATTAATACTTGAAAATTGAATGGTTTTGCCTTTAATTTTATTTGATTTTGACCATTTTTTAATCTTCTATTAAGTGTTTTTTTTCTGTTTGGATGGTTCTAATTTAATCTTTTATTTTTGGTTCTGATTTAGATGCTTGGTTGGTTCTGATTTAATCTTTTAGTTTAAACTTTTCTTTAAAATTATTGACTGTTAATGTTAATTATTCATCATTGAATGGTTCTTCTTTTTAATGTTAATTATTCATCATTGAAAGGTTCTGCTTTTGATTTTATTTGATTTTGACCATTTTTTAATTTTCTGTTAAGTGTTAAGTGTTCTTTTTTTAAGCATTTGTTTTGTCTTTTAGATGGAAGGAACAGACAGCAATGCTCCTAGTCCCAAATTAATTGAGACTATCCAGGAGGGTAAAATGCTGAGTAGGGAACAAAAGCAACTTCTAAACCACCACTAGCTCCGAAAGCAACAAAAGAAAATACGTGGAAGCCTATTGAGTTGGGATCTAAGGTTTGGGATCACTTTGACCTTATAAGAGATCTAAATAAGAAGATCATTGAAGCTAGATATAAATATTATGTACAAATATATAAAGGTGGTACAAAAAGAAATGGCACAACTCCACTTAAGAATCATATATTGTCTTGTAGTAAAAACCCTCATAAAAAAGGAACCAGAAAAGCACTTTTATCACTTACACCTATGACTGTGAATGAAGGGGAGGATAAAGGTGTTGTTATGGGTTCATTAGGTACATGGGTATTTAATCAAGAGGTTGTGAGGTCTGTTGTTTCTTTTATGATTATTGTGGATGAGTTACCTTTCAAATTTGTTGAGGGGTAAGGTTTTAAATATCCCATGTCTATTGCATGTCCAATGTTTAAAATTCCATCTAGATGGACAGTTAGTAGAGATTGTTATAACATGTTTCTAGAAGAAACCACACATAAAGAATTTGTCTCACAACTGATTCTTGGACTTTAGTTCAAAGAATCAACTATATGTGTGTTACTGCACATTTTATAGATGATGAGTGGAAGTTGCAGAAAAAATCATTTCTTTTGTGACTCTTGGATCACATAAGGGAGAGTTTATTGCCAAAACACTTGAAAATTGTTTGCTTGAGTGGGG
>CANYLF010669721.1:0-21464 GCA_948193215.1 Bocquillonia castaneifolia
AGTGTGTTTCGTGTAATGTTATTGAATGAACCGAGTAAAATTGTTTGTTTTGTTTTCTACAACAATTAATACATACATATTATTTTCCTTTAACTGGTTATAACATATTTAATTCTTCGTTTTGGTACAGTCGCTCGCATTGGCTCATGCTGATGTAGATGAAGGGAAGGTGGTTTTTGTCCCATGGGTTGAAACAGATTTCAGAACTGGCGAGGCTCCATGGTGGGCTTAAGCTTTCTTTTGTCACAATCCTCTCATAATTCATGTTCAAGATGTAATGAGTGTTTTGCAACACTGCATAAACTTAATCATCATAGAGGTAATCCCTGTTAAATAGAGCTCACAAGTTATCAAGACTAATAATATTTCAAACATGGATAATCTTGTGATGCTCAACTTTTTATGTGATGTATTCTTTATATTTTGTTATATTATTCTATTACACCTTCCCGCTTAGCTTCTAGCTTCAATGGAGAAAATTCAGAATGTTGTTATATCTGCATTATACATGTAAATTAAACCTCAAAGATAGAGATGATTCTGTATCAAAATTATTTTATTGAGGTAAATTGCAATCTTTTTTTTTTTTTTTTTTTTTGATAGAAAATAGTTAATTTTATTAATGGGAGCAAATGAGGTTAGATCAGTTGCAGAAAAATAAAACCACTGATGTTTCACTAGTGTTTTAAAATTGAAGCTTGAATATATATAACTAGTATCGTGGATTTTGCATTATGATGTTTCACATTTTCCATACTTCTGACAATATTTATTTAATGAAATTACGCAAAAAAAAAAATGTCCACAGCTATCAATAAATGCAAGATTATGGCCACTTTTCACACAGATTGCAGTTCTAATTCTTTATTCTTGTGCTTGAGAATTCTCTAAAATCCCTTTTTTTGATAATAGTCAATTTTGTTCCTAAGTGGAGACAAATGGAGATTTGACTCAGATGCTTAAGTCAAATATGTCTTTAAGAAATGATTTTGAAAGTATTAAAATAAGGTTTGACTAAATACATGACAAACATTATCAGGGTCTTTAAAAAGACATCTAGTACATTAAGGTAATTAAAACAGTACCTCTCAACAAATTTAAAAAATACAATTTCCACAGCAGCATCATGGCATGAAATTCAATTCTGCCAAACTAACAAAATTCGTGAAAGTTAACAAAGCTTAAGCAGCTCTGAGACGACAATGAAAAGCAATTTCTATAGATCCAAAATGGTCAGCTAAGAACGCTGCAAGTACATATGAGGAAAAAACTATTCCCCATCTGTTTAACCGTGCCCCATTTCATCTTAGAAGCCAGTAAATTTAAGTCATCTAACCTCTTCAATGTATAATCACTATGATTGACAAAAATTCCCATACAATCAAAAGTAAATGGGACAAAAATGTTGCATATCGAAAGTACTTCCGCTATAGGTTTTAATGCTTCTGCACTTTCTGCCACTGGAACTACCTGCAAAACGATTTCCCTATAACCTCAGACATGTTTCTTCTTTTCTAAATTAGCTTCGGCCAAGCGTTGTCGTTTTTCCCAAGCTGGAATCCGACCTGGGAAAGCCCATCTTAACAATCTCTCCCACATATAGCAGATCAGAAACATACTAAATGCCCATATCAAGAGCTTGTTCCTCATTCCAGGAGGCAATGGCACTAACTTTAACCAATCATTCAGGTCCCTTAACACATCAGAAGTGATGGCTGTGAAGAACCCTACAGCACCCAAAAGAGCATAAAAAAATGGTTTATTTTCTGTGATACTCTGGTTGAATGGATGGCCCATATAGTTCACGGCAAAGGTTGCCACCTGAAGCATCATGCTGACCATGTATGAAACTGTGTTCACCAGATTTGGATGAAAGTCGGAATCTGGCTCGATGCATTCATCTGGCATATACTTCTCAGCCTCTTTTACAGAGGTCATCAAGAAAAACAGGTGGATTGCAAATTGTCCCATGAGAGAAAGGAACACGTAGGAACAGAAAATATTAGGGTGGGGCCGTTCAGCTGAAAGGGTAGGAAGAGGACGGGCATGCGAGATAAACAAGAAAAAGGCAGCTGTAAAGACGCCGCTGATTGTGGCCTGAATATCACCAAGCTTGACACCATCCAAATACATAACACTCAACACATATGCTGTAGCAAGGCAGTTGAGACCAAGTATTTTAAACATCTGGAGAGTAGTCACAAGGGTACTGCGACCTTGGCGAATTATGTCAGTAGTAGGAGAAACCGATGCATGTTTTGCAGTAAAAGGAGAGGCCATTGAGGCATCTCCAAGCTTGACAATAGGAGCTGAGCGACCATCACCCTCCTCATTCATTTCATCCATTAGTTTTTTCAGCTTCTGTCTTTGCATTTCTGCAGCTGTCAGATGGCGATTACCAACAGAGTGACCACTGGAATCTGATTTTGCAACAATCTTGCCTCTAGAAGAGCCTTCTCCATTTAGGTTACCAGCTTTTCCTGGTGCTTCCTTCGATTTTTTTGATTTGGCAGACTTCAGATTTCCATCTTTAGACACTTCTGCAGATGAGTTTCCACTTTGTGCAGGAGGCACAGCGTTTAATAGCGCAACACCTACATGAGCCTGAAAATGTGTTTCATGCTTTTTAACTGTTTCTTATTTGCAAAAATATGATAACCGAGATATAAAATAGATCTTTATTATCATGTAATAATAAACTAAATAAATTTCAGTAAAACATGTATGCCTGTGTTCCATGTGCAAGTGAGTTTTACTCAGAAAGAGGGCAACCTAAAGTAGAGAACTTTTTTTTATAAATACCTAAAGTAGATAACTTGAACTGTCTACTTTTTTGGCCAGTAAACAAGTCGAGGTTGAGTAGAGTTTTGGAAAGACCAAGCAAAGATTTAGTTGGTTAAAAGCTTGGATTTATTTAGAAACTTGGACGTGAATCAATTGCCTTCTTTCTTGAAATAGGAATGAATTAGCACACATCAAGTGCAAAGAAAAGCACAGAAGGGATTTCATGCAAGCAATAAATCAAATATCTAAGCAGAAAAGAAAATAAGTGTAGATGCTTGTTCACCTGCTTCAAAGCTCCAACATCATTGGTCCCATCCCCACACATCAATGTCATCCTCCCCACAGTTTTGAAAGTTGTCAGGATTAGTTCTTTTTGCTCAGGAGCAACTCTTGCAAAGACCTGTCATGATAATAAAGAAATTAATCGTAGAGAATGAATTTTCCATCAAATATAAATAACAAACACTATTATTTAATACCTTGACATGAGGAATGACTCGAAGAACAGCAGAACTTTGTTGCAACATTGCAATGCAGTCGCCACCAATGCAGAGGTCGTGCGTCTCTGCTAAAGCTCGAACCTCTCTGTCACTGAAGCATTACGCTGAAAGAAGTCAGATTGACATTTTTGAATAAACACCTCAAACATCAATAGGAGTCTCATCTAGCATAACTTTGGCTTAAGAATCAATAAACAAGTTACGGTGATGCTGAAGAACATTGGGACTGCCAAGGTTAGCACTTCCATAACGGGATAACCAAAAAAAAAAACAAAAGAAGAAAACACCTCAATCTCTGAACACAAAGAAAGCCCAATGATACCACAGTAAAATCTTAAGGAAAAATTTATCCGTGAAAATCACCCATCCAGGTATCTTAAGGCAAAATTTATCAGTGAAAATCACCCGTCCAGGTAAAGATTCAGCAATCAACTTGAGCAAACAATGCATTAGAAAATACAATTTAGACTATTAAGAACAAAAAATAATTAATTTTTTAATTTTATGTTAATAAATGACAAATTGCAAAGAAGATGATACTTTACCTGTAACGGATTCTCTCTGACTCATCTGGTGATATCCACTCATATCCTTCAGTTTGCCTTCCTGGGCTAAGAATTAATGCTGGCTTTGATATGATATGTACTTGACTAGCAACATGACATGCTGTCAACGCCTGGTCACCAGTGATCATTACCTAACAGAAAAATTTGGTTGAGATTGAGAATGATATTTCCAATCAACTATATACAGACATGTCTTTTAGACAACAGTTATTTATTCATATCAGAAAGAAAAAACTACAAAATGATTATAAAGTTAATTAAAATGGCAAGATTTCCATAAAATAGGGCAACAAAAAATAGCCACTGGCTTCATAATAGAAAAGGAAATTCTATTATGCACGGACACTTTTCTATGACAATTCCACATTTCGGAAATGTTTCCGACATTGAAACTTTCAATATACACATTCAAAAATGTTTAGGGCTGTTCTCTATAATTGCTAAAAAATTGGACAAACGTTTCTTATTTAGAAACACGTCCATCAAAAAAATTTAAAATAAGATTTTTTAGAAAAAGTTTTCCTTAATAAAAAATGTAAAATTCTTTATTTAAGGTGTAATTATTTAGTTAAAAAAAAGGAAAACAGTAAAAAAAGCATGTGTTAAAAAAGTTTTTGCATATTGTTATTTATCTGTTTATTTTAATATAATGTGATGGTGATTGTTAATTTGTATAACTAATATAATGATTATACTTATTAATAGTAATTTTGTTTAATAATTTTCTTGTCAAATAGTAATTTACTACAATAACTAGTCAAATGGTAATTTACTACAATAACTATTTAAATAAATCAAATATTTAAATACTTAAATAAAATTTCATTATATAAATGTTTCACCCACACATCCATGTCCTATATTTTTTAATGAAAAACATTTCTCTATATCTGTTCAACATTTCCAAATGTCAGCGATTCTGTCTGTGCTACTTGAAAATAACTATATACAAATGGGTGAAAATTGACAATTATACCAAGATTGAAGCAGAGAAGGAAAAACAGAAACAGAATAAATTTAAAATTTCAGGCAAGAAGCCAGGCTTAGTTTCCATCAACAGCATTCTATGCATGAAAATTTAGCACAGTAAGTTTTGATTTGTGCACCCAAAATAAATTTAAACTAGAGAAAAGAACTATAGAATTCTTTATTAAGTAAAAAAAAAATACTAGAACCAAAACTAGATGAGGATAATGTGTTACCAAGTCATGTGATGAATTCTTCAGTTCAGATAAAATGGTAGCTGAATCTGCTCTTATAGGACAATTAAATACCTGAGATTTAATTAATATTGGCAATTAGTAGATATCTCATAAAAAAAAAAATTCTACAAAACCACCAAACATACCACAAGCAATAAACGTCAACACACAGGGAAAAGAGGAGCAAACTGAGAGACAACCCTGGAAGAAAATTCACTTTGGTGTCGTTCACTTACCGCAAAACCAGCAAAAGTAAGGCCACTCTCCACTACATCTCTATCCAGGCTTCTAGCTTCACTAACCTTCATGCAAATGAAAAACAAAAAACAGCAACTTAAGCATGCTCATTATCAAACTTATAGAAAGAATAAAACAAGAGAACAAAAAAGGATGACATTGAATGCATGTCTTATTCAAAAAAAAAAATAGCATAAATCTCAAACAACACTCAATATCCTCGAACTTACATTAGTGCCAGGGTTATCTAACACTCAACTACAACCATGACAAATTCAAAATATTACTATTGCAAATTTGCACTTTGCATTGGATCAGGAATTTAAACATTTATAAAAGAGACAGCATAACACATGGAATGACATTAAAAGAAAAAAAAATGAGATAGATATTGAGAAAGCTACAAAAATGATGGCAATTTCACCACAATACCATTAACCATTAATGAATTTAACTTTACTAAAACCCAAGTAGAAGAAGTGAGAAGAAGGAACAAGATTAGATGTGTCGAAGAACATAATTTCCCTAACAAGACTACAAGTAACCTCAGGCCTCAACATCTGCCTTCTGGTAAAACTCAAGATAGTAATATCTAGAAATCGCTATGCAGTGCTGCATAACAAATTCTTTTAAGAAAATAAGGTTCTTAAGCCCTAACAACTAACCTTATACTTGAACACAGAAGATCAATTCATACATGATTCTAAAGATTTTGGAAACTTACTGTCATGTCTGGAAGGGACTTGTAGGCAAGGGCCAAGACACGAGAACCTTGACGTGTAAATTTCTTGTAGGTATCAACATAAGATTGTGGCAAATCAGTAAGTCTGTCCTGGATAGTTTCTGGTGCTCCCTGAAACCACAAGATTTTAGAAACGAAAAACAATGAAAAAGAAAGTCAAGTGGCAAAATAAGCATAAGCTGCAACATGGTTGTCCTTCCAATATTTAGTGGAATACATAGTTATTAAGGGGGCAAAGCTCAAAAGGGTCCTAGAGCCCAAGGCACGAGGGAAAAATAAATGATATATCTATAAAATCAAAAACTCATAAACTTATATAGCTAAAGGTCTTCTAAATTAAAAATAAAAACTAAATGCAAAGCAAGATGTTCAAAAGACTTAAATAACTAGTTCCAAAGCACAATCATCTTCATAGTTTTCTAGTAATTCTAAATAAGTAAAATTTATAAAGTACTTTAATATCTATCGTAACTCATAAGACTACTTTTCATCTTCATCATCGAAGTTCTTCTTAGTATGCGACTTCTTTTTTTTCCTTTTGGTCTGCGATTTTTTCTTTCTGCCCTTGAAATCTATAATCTCATGCCCTAGATCTTCAATTCTTCTTTTCTTCTTGATATAGTCTTGTGTGTTTGGGTGTACCATAACTCTTACACTTTAAGATGAGTGTTCCGGATTCTTTTACCATTTATAATTAAAGAAAAATTTAAAAAGACAAGAAAGGCCCTAAAAATCACAAAGGCGTGCGCCTCAACATCGCCTTACCTCTGACTTGAGGCACTCAGAGGCACACGCCTCAGTAAAGTTCATCACCTTTAGGGCAATGAGGCTTGAGTGCTGTGCCTCAAGCACACCCTTTAATAACTATGGTGGAATATATATATCAACAAATAGAGTTCATTAGAAAATGAAAGTTGTATCAAAACAATTAAAGTAGAGGGTAAGAATGAAATGACAGACATGCAAGGTATTTATGCCTAATTAACTATGTTGTTTAAGAAGTGTAGCTTTCATAAAATACGCTTTTCGCATAGTGAATTTCATGGAAATCAATTCATAGAAAACCAAACGAATTTTTATTGGGTTCCAAGAGATAAACTGGAATTGCAATCAAGTCCAAAGAATTTTGCAGCATTTATTTGTTATCAAGTAATTTAAAAGGCTACCGGATTGTGCCAGGATATTGAACAACAAACTAATACATATGTTTTTACTGCAATTAGTGAAAATGCTGAAACTTATGGAAACTTGCAAGTAACGGACCTTCACAAAAGCAAAAAATTCATCATTTATGCGTACGACAACTGCCATTCGTTTTAAATGGGAAGCAAAGTGATGCCTCTGAACAATCTGCACAGCATTGCCAGCCCCCCTGCAATTGAACAGAAAAGACAAATACAACTGGATTGAATTCATCAAAGAATATAAACAACAGTGTACGAAAATCAAAGCACAAGTAGAGTACAATCTATAGTGCCCATAAAAATGTGATTAGAAGGAAAACACTTTTGGAAGAAACATATGAAATAAATTTAGACAATAACCTAAAATTTTGTCACAAATTCTTTTGAATTTTAAATTGGATGAATATTTTAAATTTTAACTTTTGGCTTTAAAATTTAAAATATTCCATCCATTTGAAATTAGTCGTCTTCCTAGAAAAAGAATTTTACTTTTCATTTTAAAGTTTCAAGAGAATATTTTCTAGGTAATTTTCACTAATGGTCCCCGAACTTTTGTCTCTCTCCCACCACCGTCCCTAAATTTTTTACGTAACACGACAGTCCCCTAAGTTTGAGTTTTGTAACACAAGTCACCTAACTTTGAGTTTTGTAACACAGAAGTCCACACCATTACTTTTCATCCCCGTATGTTAATAAAATTTTACCATCTTATATTCCAATAAATTGATAATATTATTATGATTTTTCACCAAAATTGGAACTATTTTTATTTTTTTTCTATTTTCTATGAATTTGTCAATTTTATTCAATTAAAAAATAGAAAAAAAAATTTCATGGTCCAGATTTTTTAAAATTCTTTTAGAAATTAGATTGTATTTTTCTGGACTCACGTGCAAAATTTCATATCAAAATTAATTATAATGAATTTTTTAGAAGGGTGACACTAATGACGGGGACTTTTACATAACAAACTTCAAAATTTGGGATTGTCGTGTTACAAAAAAAAAGTTTAGGGACGGTAGGGGGGAGACGAAAGTTCGGGGACCGTCAGTGAAAATTACCCATATTTTCTTATTTGTTCTAATTTAACCTTAACTTATATATAGTATTAAATAACTATTCCAATTACTACCGTTCATTTAATAAGGCTAGAAAAAATCTTTTAAACTATATACCAATCATTTTCTTAATATGTGTGCATCAATCTTAAAAAACAACTAATAAAAAGACAGAGTACTACTTGATCTAAATTTTCTATATCTGAATTTTAACATTTTAGTTAAGTATATTTATTGCCGATATACAGAATAAGATTTTGCATTATATGTAAAAATTGATTCTTTAAAAAAATTTCTCTTATGAAATGAAATAAATGATAAGTTTGTATTCTATAGCTACCAAAATTTTTAATATAACATTATTAATATATTTTCAATTCTTATAAAAAAAAATTCAAACAAATTACATGTTTAGTGAAATTTTTAACTAATGTAATGCAACAATAAAACTAGTAGAATGAAAGAGAAGGAAAAACGCATGCTCATTTACACACAAGTTGAACATAATATATAGACACGCACATATATATGCAGCAAATGGTGCAATTTCACATCAGTCTCAGAAATATAAAAATGAACTTGCCAAAACAAGAACAATTTCTTTAGGAGAAGTATGAGAGACCAAACTAGAAGTGTAAGAATTACTTTACCATGTCTATATAACTTCCAAAATACCATACGTGAACAAGTTGCAGAAACCATGCAAATTATAATCAACAAATTGAACTATTTTGCTCCATTTTAAGATCTGAACTCTTAAGTCTAAAATTTACAATCAAATGAATGCAAGTTGAGGATACAAAATGAGTCAAGCTAATGATGTGCTATGACTTGCAAATTGTATGAATTTGAACTGCCTTCAATCCAATTAGAGCCCAAGCTCAAATGAAGAGCCTGCAAAGCTAGAGCATTGCAATGCTAGACTCAAAGTAAGTTACAAGCCAGATTGTGTATTTAATTTATTTTCTCACAATAACAGATATTTTATATAATATATCATATTAAAATAAAAACTAACTGCATATACCACTTTATTATAACATGAAAGATTAAAATGCCAATTTGAACTTGAACTCGAGCTTACATGAGTTTATTCAAGTCTTAACCAAACTACAACTCATTTGCTAATGGTCGAAAGCTGTTGGTGTTGAGTAAATCATTCTTACGTGTTGCTGTTAATATATTAAATTACCAATTTACCATCAAGGACGTGATTTATTGTATCATATAGTGTTATTTTATTTTTAATTACAGATATAAAATTAAAAATAAAAATCATTAGCTAATGATGTAAACCTACCTTTATAATAAACTCTTCAATTTATAATCATCATAGAAAGTACAACTATTAACATTTTCATGAACTGAATCAGGACGGAAAAATGATAAAAACAAATTCACAAACATTTGGGTTTAGTTTACAAATTCAGAGCAATTTAATCAAAACCAATTTAAAAAAAAAAAAAAAGAAGCAAAAACAAAAACTACTTACTTTTTTGGCATGGCCTTCTCATCAGCTTTGTAACTCCAGTCTATACCTTTAAGTGCAGCTTTCTCAAGGGGGTCACCAACCTGCATTCAATAGTGAAATATTACAACATACAGCAATCTAATACAAAATTTTGTTCACCCAAACTGAAATGTCATCATGAAATCATTAAACGCATAATAATAGCAGTTCAACTCCCATGCCCTCACTGCCTATGCCATGACATAATTTGCTTCTACCAAGCTACAAGTTTTAGCATTCTGCATCTTTTCAAGGTGCCCAAATAAAATGAATAAGATATAATTTAAACATTCTAATAGTGAAAGGGTAACTACAATAAAGTATATTGTTAACAATGCATTCCAAACAGTATCATCCATATCTAATTTCAAAAGACTACAATAAAGCATTTTGTTAACAATAAACTCCAAACAGTGTCATTCATTTCTAATTTTCAAAGGACCACTCTCTAGAAGTGGCCAGATCATATACCATGAAAAAGAACATCATTCATAGATAAACATTATCTTTACTGCAAGGTTCCTCTATCAGCATCTTTCATAAGTTCCGTGCAAGTATTGTAGTGGTGGTTCACTTTATTGTGATATCATGTTACATTGAAATTCTATCTTTTTTCAGTCCATTATTGCCCATGCTAATATAAAGTTACCATTGATGCACTACGGTCCCTGTTGTTTCAAGATTAGTATTTTTAGTCCTAATATTGTTGATAAAAAGTGTTTGATATTGAGTGACTAAAATCAGGGCAATTTAACATTTCAATTTAAAATGTAGTGAAATTTCAAATGTGAAGGACTACAATCTAATGGTGGTTTTATACTCTTCTAAGTCAAGGACTAACAAGCAAAATCATTACCAAACCTCAGGGATTAAATTTGAGACAAGGACTAAACTGTATACTACGGAGATCTTGTCTTGCTTTGTTGCAGGAAGATAGTTAGGAAAGTGTAACTTCCAAGGAAGTACGAAATATTCTTGCTTAGTTCATCTTTTTTAATTTATTTCCCATGAAGTTGGTAGTCAAACTTCCCTTTGACTAGAGAAGTAACTTCCTGACCAAAACCCAAGTAAGTTAAACTTCTTGAGTGTTTCCATAAAGTGGTTTCTTAATTTATCCTTAATTAAAGGGGAATTTGTGACTTCAATTTTGAAAAAAATTAAATAGTTTTTTAAAAGAATAATTTGTACTTTCCAGGAAGTTTGAAAGCAACCAAGCAATCAAATATTAAACTTCCTGGGAAGTTTAACTTTCCGAGAAGTAAAAAAAATGAAACAAGCAAGGCCTTAGTAATTAACCCAAATTTTTTTAGCTCCTTAAAATAGTAAGCTAGACAATTGCAAGTTATTGCCTTATTGGTGAAATTTAAAATGGAATGTAGAATTTTCCTTATGGTGACACTAATTTGGGATGGTGGATTTACATTAAACTTGAGTGTTCTAACTTATTCATGTAGTTCAGAATTTAGTTCACACTTGGAATGCACATACTAATTTATTTTGACTGCCATTCAAAAAGAATTAATTTATTTTGACTGCAGCAAGACAATTCCTAACTAAATGCTTGTCTAAGGATGGACTATATGGCAGTGAGACTACAGCTTTGTTTGGGAGAGGGTGGAAAGTGGAAATGAAGAGAAAATGAGTGGAAAATACCTCATGATTCTAAATTTTTATCTCACATGACACAAATCTCAAGAACAATTTTCCACCCATTTTCTCTTCCCCCCTCACTTTCACCCATCTCCCAAACATAGCTTGCATGTCTTTGGTTGGAGGTGCAAATTGAAGTTGGTGGTTTAGGGTTATAGTTCCATTTTTCAGCCCTAGGCAATGGAGAACGGTGCCCAACAAGAATGTGCTAGGTAGAAACATTAAAAGATAAAAGATAAGAGGGATGGGGATAGTGAGAAAAGCAGAGAAATGAAGAAGGTTGAGGAAATAATCCTTCTATAGAACCTTTAGAAAGTGTGAACCCTCTTATGATCTATGATGCCGCAAAAGCATGCAATCCTTTTCTCTCAGAATAACACCCTCTTCTGCACACTTATTGTCATTATGCAACAGGATATATAGCACTCATAGCAATTTCAAAACTATTCCTTTTCCTTGAAGGCAGATTAGGATGCCTCAAACTCAATAACAATAACCCAAATACAGGCATTTCAGAAACAGCATATCAAATAAATTACATTCACATACCAGTTTGTTATCCACAAACACCAAGGCATGGCAAGAAGCCAAAATTTCTAAAGTCCGGACAGGCACTTTGGTCATGTCAGATTCCAAATCCATTATGTCAGTCAACCCAACAACTCCACAGAACTCCTGGAGAGGAGAAAATACAGAAAAATTAATAGATAGAAACATATATTGATAAATGATGGTTATAGCACGATATCACATGGGCATACCATGTCATCAGACGTCAGCGTACCAGTTTTGTCAAAACAGCATATGTCAACCTGCAGATATGAAGATAATATTCATAGTTAGATGCCCATACAGACTTGGTGATTCTAGCACTATTTTGATTCACCATACAAACCAAGTTTGACCAAAGCACCAAGAAAAATAGTGTGATAACATTGTCTATTTTCCAATGCATTACTGTTCAACTTTTATACTGTTTGTACAAGGAAAAGACACTATTTCAATCAAAGATAAGAGGGGCAAAGTAACTACATGACAGTTCACCTTTTTTTATACTGTTTGTATGAGGAAAAGACACTATTTCAAACAAAGATTAGAGGGGCAAAGTAAATACATAATATCAGAAAGCAAAACCTATTCTTCAATAGATCAATACATGATTCAAAAATCCATGCATGCCTGTACACACAGAGTTCTTGGCAAGCCAACTTACTTTTCCAGCAAATGGAATGCGAAAGGGTTCCGTACAAAATATCCCACGACGTGCCAATGCAATAAGAGATGTATTAACTGCTATTGATAATTCCATAGGCAACTCAGGAGGGATAACAGACGTTATAATAAGCGAACAGCTCAAGAAAAGCTTGTATTTGCTCCTTGTGGGATCTTCTAGTCCCTAAATCAGAAAAATCACACCATTAACAGAAGCTAATCATGTAAAACTGTAAAGATTACTTTGGAAAGAAGCACAAGATTACCTTTTTAAGTACATAACCAGCAGCAATAACTGCAAATACAACTAAAAAGAGAATAAAGAGACCACTTTCCCAGCTGTTGGCAGTAACCTTCAACAAGCATAATAGATAAATAATATTAAGCAACAAATCAGAGTTCATCTAACTTTCACTAATCACTAAACTATGTTAAAGTTTACCCGCTCAGTGGAAAATAAAATTGTTCTCATCAGTTTCCCTTGACTTGTTTCAAACCCAGTTCGAAGAACAACAGCCAGACAACCACCATCAGGAGTTCTCAGAGGAAAATTCTAAAACCAGGATGAAGATTGAAAGCATCAATTAGAACAGTACAATGCAAACTGAAAAGGAAAGTTAACCAAAAAAATTTAATATGCAATATTTATATGCTCAACCTTATCTGGGTTATGCTGCAATATTTTAGTCCCACCAAATAAAACATGGTTTTTATCTCGTTTAGCAGATAACTTTTCTTCATTTCCTCTACCCATGATAGAAACCTGAAAAACAAGTGAGACCATAAAACTTATTGTCCATGTAGTCCTCTCCTTTTTTTTTCATTGTCAAAAATAAACAAAGGTAAAAATTTTCCCATAACAAGACAATATCTCAGCTCAATCACATCAATGACCTTTAGTCTGCGTATTTGGGCTACGCTTTCAATTATAGGACCCTGAACTTATTTAAGAGAAACACTATATATAATAATGATTCGTATAACTTTTGAAAACCAAGGGGGACAAACTACAACCATAAATTTGCAGCCACAGCACACAAAAATAGAATACCAGATAGAAGATAGATATGCAGAAAATTTCCAGTAAAACTAATGTAATTAGAAAAACTGAAAAAATGAAATTTAACATTAGACTAAATTGTTGTAGGATGTCCATAAGCATAGATCCAGTTTAGCACTAGCATTTTCCAACATTCCTCGACTCTTTGCTAGGCAGCAGCAGCATGAAACTCTAGCCCATTAAGTGGATATTTTAGAGCATCTCTTGAAACTTGATGTTCACTGTGTGATTTCATTTTGAGCAAGCCAAAGAAGGTGGATAAAAACCCCCATCAATAAGAATGGAACTATTCCTTTCATAGATTACAGAAACAGACACAAGAATTGCAAATTGGTCTGGAGAAAGTTAAGGGAGAAGGTGACGGGAAAGACGTCAGAGAGATGAGAGGGAGGAAAGGGGATGAGGAGTGAGAAGGGAGGAGAGCAAAGAAAATATTACTACTACAATTTTTATTTTAGTAAGGAACATTATATTTTTTTCCTTCAATTAACAATTTTAACTAGCAAGCTAAAATTGCAACCAATTCTTTAAATTTAATCAAAATCCCAAAATCAGAACATTTAGTCAGAAGAGAAAAATCACAACTAAAAAACAGTTCCAATTTTTTGGTGCAGAGTTTTTGACAAATTTGCATCCCCGAACAATAATATTAG
Source organism: Bocquillonia castaneifolia (assembly GCA_948193215.1). Taxonomy (NCBI): domain Eukaryota; kingdom Viridiplantae; phylum Streptophyta; class Magnoliopsida; order Malpighiales; family Euphorbiaceae; genus Bocquillonia; species Bocquillonia castaneifolia. The sequence continues at coordinate 14,359 of CANYLF010669721.1, forward strand.
CTACTCTACGTTACAGCCAGAACTTGGATCCACCATCCAAAAGCAATTTCTTGAAATAAAAAGTATTTTGACCCACATATCATTTGCAAGTCATATCCACAAGATTATTTTTACCAATAGTATGATAAAAGGATAGAATACAAAGAACAACCTTCCATTGTGGAGTAGACTCGCCTGTGAGAATAGCTTCATTTACAATGGCATTTCCAGCTAACAATAGCATGTCTGCTGGCACTGACTTATCTTCTCCATTCTGACCAGAGGAACGCCCAATGGAAACCACATCACCAGGTAAAAGATCAGTCCCAGATAGTTTCACCCACCTAAAATTGTAAAATGGTGCATAATTATACTGATATTAGGCAATTAAAATGCAAAAAAAAATGACATCAAAATGACATACTTCCCACAGCGGTGGACCATTAGCGTTTGGCTATCTACTCTAACACGCCTTAGCTCACTTAGAGTCTTCAACCTACTTTTCGCCATTGTGGACTCAAACATAAACAGCATGAACAGAGTAAACAAACTATAATACCAGTATTCGTCCAAGCACCAAAGCCCTACACAAAAGACCTATACACAACAAACAAAAGTAATGTCACAACTAAATCAATTGTACATGGAGAAAAAGTTGATTAATTTCAAAACAGCACCCCTTAAAATTCTAAGGAAATGTGTATTTGTGTGCAAGCAAGGGAGGAAGGTAGGGAGGGAAGGAAAAGGGGAGAGAGAGAGAGAGAGAGAGAGAAAGCATTTAAAGATAAAACCTGAAACACAAAAAAAGGCTCCATGCAGTGCTCTTTCATTAATTTCTGAAATGTAGGTTGTGGATATTCAAATCTGCATGAACAGAAAGCCAACCAACTCACAGCAGAAATATAATTGAGTTCAAGAAAAAAGAATTGTTTAAAATGCAAACTCCATGGGTTTCTTTTCTATTTCCAAAAAAAACCCCCACACATGTGCACACATAAATAAACAAACAATAAAGAAACTAAATAGATGTCCCATGTGAAGAAAAAGAATGGAAGAAAGCCAACAATGGTATGATAGGCCATATTGACGTAAAAGAAAAGCATGGCATACAGTAACTAAGTTCATATATTCTGGAAAATCACCAAAACAGTAGCAACCTGCTTCCATTTTAAGATGCTTTCACTGCAGGAATTTACAAAATTGCATCCATTTTCTAAGTACAGATGAAAAAAATCTCAACGTTAAAGTTGTAGGAAACAGAAACACTAGATTCATTGATGTACCATATGCAAAAGAAAGCTAATCAAATTATATCATGTGAAAAATTTGCAAAAAGAAAAGACAGTAAAAGCAAGTTAAACAATTGTACAAATCATGAAATGCTAAGCCAGTGTTGGCATGTTTTCACTGCAGGCGTCTAAAGTCTTGCTGTCATCTTCTAAGTTCAAAACTAATCAAAGAAGTCTATGGATCATTGGCCATCATCTACCTTACACAATCCATGAACCAGAAAGGAGTGTATAATCACCTGTTTTTATTTTAGTTGATAGTATGCACCACTCAAATAATGAAAACCAATACAAAACTATTGATGAAGAGCACGCACTAAACACATTTACAGTCACCCCCAAACCCTCTTCTCCCCTCTCTCTCTTCCTTTCTTTTGTTCTACCTATTTTCTGTTGCTCAACAGGATTTGTAATTTGCAAGTAGTGAATGATGACTTTTTAAAGTAGTTCCTCTTAAAAGATCGTTCTTTCTTATTCTCTTCTATGTCTCCTCCTTATCTCATTTATCTCACTTTTATCAAATAATCACTCCACATACGAATTTCAAAGGGAAAAAACTAAAAAAAGAACCAAAGTTGTCTTCACCATTCCTATAACCCAATGATAACTCAAAAATAATGAAATTACCTTCATTTTCCCAAAAAACAACAATAATATTTGTAGCTGAGAGGATCTAATATTTTTATCCAAATAATATAGAAAATTCATTAGAATCCCAGGACCACTTGTAAATTATATGCTGAATTAACACGCTAAGGAGCATGCACCAATAAATAGCCAATTGAATAAATGACACTTGGCAAAAGTTAAAACTACACAGACCTTCACCCACAATAAAACTAATTATGTCCTCATTCTAAACAGAACCGACAAAATCGATATTACACATGCACTAAACTATTTCTTGAAAGAAGAATCTTCTCTGACAAAGAGCCCTAGAGACATATATACACTCTTCCTTAAAGAACAGTTTTACTAGCATCAAGAGGAGCAATAAAGCAGTATTCTCCTCCTCAGAAAAATCCCCACTGACTTAAGGAACTAACTAAATTTTTCCTATATTTAGAGGTATCGAAGTTTTAAATAAGCAAATCAGTTACAGTAACAGCAAACAGGAAATAGGAGCAGTTGTATGGAAGGTCTCCATAGGCATAACACTCCAACTTAACTGAACCAATAGGAATCAAACAAAGCTGGGAGAAGCTGGATATAGGACTTGAGGAACAGCTTCATTAAATTACACACATATAATATGGGATACCAACAACAGTACATGCCGAATTTACACACAAGGGAAACGCACTAATAAAACACAAGGAAATAGCCAATTAAATAAACAAAACTAGGTAAATAAACATCAGACAAACCTTCACCTACAACAAGATTTTGTAATGCCCTAAATCCAAATTTAACAATGCAGACAAACAGAACCGACAAACTGCATATTACATGCACTAAACTTTTCTTGAAAGACATATACCACTTTTTCTTAAAGTATAGACTCTTTGCTAGATCTAAAGGGAACAATAAAGTGCTATCTTCTCCCCAGAATAATTTCCACTGTATTGTGGAAGCATCAACACACAAATCAGCTGCTCACAGCAACAGCAAACAGGAGCAGTTTTGTGAAAGGTTTCTGTGGTCTTAACCCTCCAGCTAAGCTAGATTAATAGGAAGCATAGAAGGGACTCCAGGACCAGCTTCTATTAAATTATACAAATATACAAGATTTGGACATTATATGCGAACTAAAACATTGAAACTTAGACAGGGGTATGCAGCAAAAAATGAGAAAATAGCCAATTAACAATACAATTAAACAAAACTTGGCAAAAAGTAAACACCGGATGGAGACGGACCATCGCCGGCAATAAGATTAGACAATGTCCTAAATCCAAATTTAACAATGTGGGAAAACCTAACCAATTTAGTTGAATATTAAACATACCTATCCATAAACAAACATAAAAATTGAAAGTTACTTACACATTTCGTCCCCATTTTTCAGTAGCAGCAGCCACTTTAGCATCAGAGCCATGGCCAGAACTTTTGAGGTAGACGCCAAATGTTTCCCTGGTAGGGTAAGGAAGCTTGCAAAATGTCTGCTTCTCTTTTGAATAAATGAAACGTTGCTTTCTGAAATCAAAGTAAATCTCTTCTGCATCACCCAGGGTTGAAGAACCTTCCAACTATGAAAAGGTCACCAACAGAACCAGAAAATTAGTTATTATTCACACAAATTACATAAACAAATTTTCAAACACAAGCTAACTAGATGACACAAAAATCACTAACTAAACACCTCAAAATTTGATAGGTTTTGGCAGATCTGTTAGACCCGAAAAGAATATTTGATGATGAAAATAAACAAATACACCAGGTGACGTTAATTATGCTCCTTGCACAAAACTCATGTGCACAAAGAAACTAGAGACAATTGAACTGAGAAACTTTTAGAGTCATTAGTTATTTTTACTTTTTTGGATTAAATGAAAATTTAGGCAAAAGTATCAACACCTTACACAATCAAAATTTCATTATTCTATGTTTCCCCTTCCCACTCCAACCACATACCACATCTATTCCAATTTATATTCACCTATGGAACCTGTAGCTTGGACCACCAAGGTGCCATAATCACAGGTTACTAACAGCATGTGCATGAAGAACAAGATTTGTTACATGCCTATGACCCTACGGATCTCTCAACTTCAAATGCAATGCAACACAAGACAGGGGTTATATTAATAATTTTTTTGCAATAAAACCTATTTAACACCATCCTTAAAACTAAAACTATCACCTAAAATGGCCACTGGCTGTCAGGCTGCAAAATTATGACGCTAATATTCTATCCTAGCAGTAATCTTTGAAAAGAAGATGATTCCAGCAAGTTCTAGCAACTCAAATCAGTTTTTACATACAAACTAACATTCTGGATAATAACCCTAACACCTGATAGCTTAAACGATGTTTTTTTTTGACCCTCAAATTGTTAAGGAAGTTAGTGAGTGACCCAGTAGTCATAGCAATTTACATGTGCACAAAGTTAAAAAGAACACAAAAAGGCCCATCTCACTAACATGAAATATTTATTTCTGACTGATGCAAAATCAAATAACGTATCCAACATCACATTCTATAGACCATCTAAAGCAGGGGAAAAAAAGGTAATTTCAAGAATTATACTGAGTACTTAATGGCTAACCTGTTTGCGGATGTGCAAGGGCACTACTTCTTTAGAACCAGAAAACTTGGCCGGAGTAATTTTACATGCATCTGCGACGCGAATATCATTACCCTAAAAAAACCAAACATATCAGACAATTTAGGTAATAATAATAATAATGCACATCTTCAAGTCAACCAAAAACAAAACATAAAACAGAAAGAGACACATAATTTGCAGATGCATACCTTACTATACTGAACAAAGCATTTGAAATCAACAGACCAAGCAGTGAAAAGCAAGGTAAGAATATGAAAAGCAACAAGACCGCCAAGAACAATAACAGCATCAGTAAAATCAATACTGGGAACAATAGTAACTAGCCAAACAAGGTATAAAACAGCAAAAGGCCAAACATCCAAACGCCATGCCCAATACTTTTTCCTTAACAAATCTACTGTTTGAACCACTTTCCCACCAACATCAAATCTCGACATCTGTCCTCCCTTCGCTTCCTTCCTTCCTTCCTTCTTCTTCTTTAAATCCCTAAAATAACACCAACTCCGCACTATCAATTCCAAATCAAGCCTTCTTCTCTGCTAATGGAAAATTAACAATTTCAAAACAACGAATCAGATTTGCCCACAACAAAATAGCTTTTGCATTTATTAAATCATTCTATAAAAATACAACATAGAAAAGAATCATACACAGCTATGTTATTTTTATGTTAAAGAGTGAAAAGAGAGATCAAAAACTCACGCCAGATCGGTTTTTGGATAGAAGACTTGTCGAAACAGATGTCCCCTTTCAAAGAGACGAAACACCGAAAAAGTTCTAATTATTTACGGTGCGTTTTACAGTCAATTGGGAGTCGGGCTAACTGTTTCAAACCGAACCAGAACTGGAACTAGAACTGAACCGACCGGTTCTGAATCCTCAAAAGTGAGGAATCAGAATCAAACCGGCTCCAGCGCTACAGTTTCAAACCAGTTCCATTCCGGTTCTAGTTCTACGGATTCAAACCGGTTCAATTCTACTATTCTGTTTCTATGGTTTCAAACTGATTTGAATTCAATTCCAACTTTTATTTATTAACTAGCTGTTTTTTTCACGTGCGCTACACGTAGTACTCGTTACTGATATAATTATGTTTTTAAATTATTTTTCTTACTTTTTAAACTAAATTATATTACTTAATTACCAATAAATTTATGATACAAAGATAAAAATTTATAAACCTTTTTAATTTTAAGTTTTTCATCTTCTATTCATTCATTTTAATTTTATGTCTTAAATCTTTAATCCATACTTTAATAGCTTGAATAATGAAAAATTTTGTAAAATTAGTTTAATAATTTTTTTAGAGAGCAGAACAACTCTAAATTTTCAATCTTGGTTTTGTTAAATTTATACATCTCAAGATCTAATTACAACTTCCCACAAGACCTAAAAGGATTAACATTTGTTTTGATTAATTACAAGTAGCTAATCCTTTTATAATTTAGATTTTGACCAAGACTGAATGTCACATAACTTTTGATTTCTAACTAACTTTTTAGGTATTTACACTCTTCAAATGGCCATGACTTCTTCATGACAATTATAGATATGGATTTTATCTTCAATTTAGGCTTTTAAATCACTCAATTCCGAATCTTTTAGCTCAAGTTATAGCCTGTCGAATGTGTTATACTTTCAAGCTGCGAATTTAACATTTTCAAACTGCGAATTTCACATTAAAAATTCAAATTTCCTATGACAATTCATTATAAACATGAATTTAATTTAAATAAACTAATTAATCACTAATTCTACTATAATCATAATCTAAATTTATTACTAAATAGACTTAAATAAATAGTTGATGGCTATAGAAAAAAGAACACTCAAACTAAAAAAAAAACAAATAAATTATATATATACCTTTTAAATATTAGGTCTTCAATTGTCAATTCATTCTTCAATTGCTTGAATGATGGAAAAATTTATTAAATTAGCTTCAATATTTTGATCTATTTATCTCTATCAAGATATAACTACAGTTTCTCATAAGTCCTAGAAAGATTATAAGCTGTATTAATTAATTCCAAAGAGTTAATTTTTTAAAATTCTTATTTCAACCAAGACTACACATATCTTTTGATTTGTAACTCACTTTTCAGGTTTTTACAATCTTTAAATAGCTACAACTTACTCATGAAAATTGTAGATATCGATTTTATCTTGAATTTAGGCTTTTGAATCACTCAATTATGAGTCTTTTAGGTCAAGTTATGGCCTTTCGAATGCGTTACACTTTCAAGTTGTGAATTTAACATTTTCAAGCTGTGAATTTCAAATTAAAATTAAATTTCCTATGAAAATTCAATATAAACACGAACTTAATTTAAATAAACTATTAATCATTAATTCTATTCTAATCATAATCTAAATTTATTATTAAATAGACTTTAAATAATTAGTTGATGACTATAGAAAAAAGAACACAACTAATAAAAAAATAAATAATTCACGGTTAAAAAAATAAAAAAATAATTTATATACCTTTTTAAGTTTAGGCCTTCAATCTTTAATCGATATTTTAATAGCTTGAATGGTAAAGAAATTTATGAAATTAGATTCATTGTTTTTCATGAATGAAAGAGAAAACCCAACTAATCTTGAAT
>CANYLF010669755.1:0-11027 GCA_948193215.1 Bocquillonia castaneifolia
ATTGTACTGACTTGACCAAGTTGATGTTTTGAGGGCAAATGAATACCTGTTTGATGGGTGCTTGGATAGGTTCTGGCTGCTGCACTTTCTAGCAACAGTGAGAGTATGAAAAACATTATTATTTTCTTCTTTTGCTTCTCCTTGACTTTATTTTGGCTGCAATACTAAGTACTGGAACATACTGGAAAATATGAGAGGAATTTATGTATGAGTATGATTGATGTGGATTGGGGAGAAAGAAAATAATAGGTTGCAGACATTGAGGCACTAAGATATATGAGGATTTAAAGTTTTTCTTTTTGATGGTTTAACTGCAGTAAATTGAACACAAAACTATGTAGGGTTCTAGATTTTAAGTGGTTTTATTGAAGAGATATGGTGTTAAAAGGCTTTCAAGAACAACATAAACAAGGAGAGTTAGAGATTTGAATGGTGATTTTAGGTGAATTGATGAAATACGGTTTTGGGCTGATTAAAGGAAGAAATGTTTTATTGAGTAGTAATTGGCTTTTTGGCTGATTCTGTGAGAAAACAATTACTTGTGAGCATGACAGGAGAAAATCATAGCATCGCACTCTAAGCATGCACATTGTTAAATAGAAACCGAAACACTTATATTTTTGGATTTCACGTGTTGAAAAGAATATCTTTAGTACTAGTTATTGATAAAGGCTGTTGAAATTACTTCCAAGTACTCAAGGCTTAAGAATTTTAATTGGGAGATGACATGCAGGGCTTATTCATACTTAATTATGACAAGATTAAGACTCTTAGAGTTCCCATGAAGGTGGCTTCTAATCCTTTTTTCACAGCTGAATCAAATTATTATCATATTGCTTACAGTGCATTTACCGGAATGTTGGGACTCAAAATATATTCAGTGTTCTGACTTGTTATAGACATAGTGAATGCATGAGTTTCATGCCATTTACATGTTGGTAATCTGTATGTAAAAATTTAGTAGCATGCAGTCCTCATGGGCTTTAAGTTAAATTGATGAGTTTCTTTGCAATTCAGCTACTTGTGATGAAAAAAGTTGAACAAATAAAGATTGAACAGAAGAAAATCGCATGTGTTGTTTGATTTGGCAATTTATTCTTTTACTCGTAAATTGTACACTATATGTTCACTGCTGCAAATCACATTATATTATATTTAAAGCATTTAGGTGCTGTTTGTTGTCTAGGAATTGAACTTAAACTTTTGTTCCTATTTCTCGGTGTTTAGTTATGTGGAATGAAAGAAATGAGATTCATAACTGATTTCATGCATTAGAAGCTCCCATTCCCATTCCATTCATGGTGACCAATTGTAACATTTGGCATTTTATCACACTAATTTACTAGCACAACTGACCTATTATCAAACCATCCAATTAAAATGATGAGGAGAACAGTAACTGGTGGATATCTAGGTGACAAAGGCTATTATTTATCAAATAAAAAATGAGAAAAAAAACCTTTGGAGTTTGTTCAACCATTTAATTTCTGATTGCTGGAATACAAAGAAATCTGAGAAAGTGTACTGCTATACTTTTTTGAGAGCTGCAAGTGCTGATGCAATAATTTGAAATTTTAAATGATGTTATAAAAGGGCGTGCCTAGTGGAATTCAATATAGTTCAATGGCAATGTGGTCAGGCAATCTTGTTATGCCTTCACATGTACTATAGATCCATAATTTGAAATGGAGCAAAATGTATTTGACAGTGCAGCTTTATGCTAATGTATATTATCTGTTTAAGGTGAAACAAAAGCTGTTCTTATGCCTAAAGAAATCCCATTCTCATGGCTATGTGGTTTTCTAATATTTTTCTTCTCTTGTGCTGAACATTTTTTTTTCCTTTTAAACTTATGCATATGTGGACTTTTTAAAAAACTTGGCTTTGTGTGATTTCTTATAGACCACCAAGGAACTGCCAAACTCTGTTGTTGAGAACTATATTTTTTTGGATGGTTCAAATGATGTTCCACACAAGCACTGCAGAAATTTTGTCCTTGAGAACATATATCAGTCATTACATAATGATGAGGGTGGTATACAGGACCGCGCCCAAGATGCAGATGTGATGAAAGTAGAGGTTTGTGCTGCCTAATGGCTTGTCTCCCAACAATATGAGCTGTCTCAAGTGCCATTACTTTTTAATTTCTTTGTATTAGTGTTCCAATTTTTTTGTTGTATTGTAGGAATCTGATGCTGGTGGCAATTATAGGAATAAGTGGTCCTCCCAATTGGGGTGGAGGCCTAATGGATCTCACAGTACAGCTAGAGAAAATATGGATGTTACATCAAATGAATCATTGAATGGCTCTCATCACTCTACCACTAAGATGTGCCATCATGCTTTGCTTAGTATCATGCAATCTGAAAAGTTCACCTTGTTGTGTAAGCTACTGTCTGAAAATTTCCAGGAAATGAAGCCTGATGACCTTTTAGGCTTAAGTCACATAAACATAAAGATGAAAGATGGTGCTTATGAACATTCTCCTTCACTTTTTTATACGGATATTGAACGGGTAATTCCTCCACTGATTCTTCTCTACAATGTTAACTTCTGTCCTTTCCTTATTTAGCTCGTGTTGTCTTGCTTAATTTATTTCTGAATAAAACTTGTGGTTGAATACTTGAGTAATTCATTTGCTTTATCAGCATGTCACTACATGGTGCACTAACATGTTTTTTTAATGTAGATATTGAAGGGTATTAATGTATGCAATTTGTGTATGTACTGTGTGAAACTGAGGAGATATTGATGTCTTAGAGCTATGTCATGATTTGTACTTGTTTTATCTGGATAATGGGACTTCTATATGCCATTCTGTTCCCCTTCCCCCCATCTCCAACCAACAGCCCCTAGCTCCCTACCACCACCCCCTCTCTGCCCCCATAGCTCCCTAAGATACATGGTAACAATTTTGGGACAGATGAAAAGTAGAAATGTCCAAACCTTTTTGGGATGGAGGGAGTATTTTGTTTCTTGTGGCGGTCATTTCAAAGTTCAAACTTACTTGTTTCTTCAGGTCTGGAAAAAACTCCAAGGAATTGGTAGTGAGCTGATTTCTCTTGCAAAGGGCCTCTCAGATGTGTCGATGACTTTTTATGCTGAACAGGTAAGATATCAAACTTGCAGATATTCTGTTGTCATGCTAGAATTTTGGGTCCGCGCCTTGTAAAAATAATTCCATCATTTTAAATTATCCTTTGTAGTATGTGGTTTCTAGATTTTTTGGTCATATGCTGGTTTGAATGTTTCTGAAAATTACTCTGAATTTCTTGCCATTAAAGCAGTTCCGTCACCGAGAATCTTATTTTCTTGGTAAACCAGAGCAGATGGAGGCTTGTGGTTCATACAATGCCTGCACTTGTGGGAGTTGTGGAGGCACGGCAGATTGGAGGGATTGTTTAGTATGTGATTCATGTGAGGAAATGTACCATGTGTCTTGTATCGAACCTGCTGTCAAAGAGATCCCACCCAAAAGTTGGTACTGTGCTAGCTGTTCCGCAGGAGGGATGGGATCTCCCCATGATAACTGTGCTGTGTGTGAGAGGCTGAATGCCCCCAGAAATCTATGCGCTCGAGCTAGGGATGAAAAGGGCTCTTCAACAATTGAAAATGGGTTCAATGAGTTTGAAGAGACTACAAATCATACAGAGGGTGATTTTTGTCAACCACCAGCAGAGGGGAAAAATGTATGTGTTTGTAAAATGTGTGGAAGTGAGGTGGAAAATGGAGAAAAGTTAAAGATATGTGAGCATGCTCTATGCCCTTACAAGTATTACCATGTGAGATGCCTGACAGTTAACTTGTTAAAGTCACACGGTTGTCACTGGTATTGCCCTTCCTGTCTATGTAGAGCTTGCCTCATTGATCGAGATGATAATGAGATTGTTTTATGCGATGGTTGTGATCATGCATATCACTTGTACTGCATGAAGCCGCCACGCACTTCTATACCGAAAGGGAAATGGTTCTGCAGACAATGTGATGTGAAAATCAAAGAAATACGCAGGGCCAAGAAGGCATATGGGAAACAAGAAAGTAGAATGAAAAAAGCAGAAGCAGAGAAAATAGCTAACTTTGATTTTGAGAAATTGAATGAGAAATGCGAGAAGGAATTAGATCGAATGGGCATTCTTCTAAATGCAGCTCTATGCAGCAGTGAGAAAGTTGGGATTTGAGGCGTAAGGCGCGTTTTCGGCAATAAACAAGTGAAGTTTCATGGTTTTTGTCAAAGATTTTGATGTTGTACGATTGCTATCAAGAATTTTGCCTTTGCCTCTTCATGCGGGGGAACTAATCTTTTGTTAGGTTGTAAACTCTTAGGTTTTGCTGACTTTCCGGATGCATAACTTGGTCCACGGCATTATTCTGAAGGCATTGTATATGTTGTAGTTGGCAATTCCAAATGCAAAGTAAAGTAGGTCAGAATCAGGGAATTGTTAGGTATGTTCGTTGAGAACAATTATTTTTACAGCAAGGGTTCAATATTTTGATCATGTACTAAGGTATTTACAGATTCTTGAAAAGGTGTATCAGAAGCTAATATTCCACATCTCAATGATGATGTAAAATGAAGAAGAAACTTTTGTCCATGCAATCTATTGTTTATAGTGAAAGTGAAACATACTTTCGTCTGTTACATTACATGTGGCCACTAGTAATCAATTAGCTAAATTCGCTTAATTATTGACCTTTTCAATTATTTTTTAATAATTTCATGTCCTTTTTTTTTTGTGGAATTCGATAACAGAACCGCTGTAAGCACAAAGTACAACTTCACAACTTGAAAAACCAGAATCTCTCGCCAGGGTCTCAAATTCTTTCTGGGATCTCTCTTTACCACCAGGACAAACAGTGAACATCAGCATATCCAGTTCCAATGTAATTCGAGAAGAAAAATCATTCTCTGTTGCCTCAGGAAGAATTGAATCCACAATGATCACCTTGCCATCATCAGGAAGAGCTTCCCAACAGTTCTTCAGAAGTTTAATGCACTGTTCATCGCTCCAATCATGGAGTATTCTCTGTAATAAGTTCCATTACAAAATAATCAAAGACTAAATCCATGCAATATTAATTGCTAGTAACATAAAAACTAGTAGCTAGTAATAATGAAACAAGGTTGGTGTTCATCACCTTCATGAAAATTGCATCTCCCTTTGGGACGCTCACAAACATATCTCCCCCAACATGCTCCACTCCTGTTTTTTTTAATACAATATATAGAATGTCAAATACTGCTAAAATAAATAGGGAAAGTTCTTATATGAATTATAACTCAGTGAATCATATGTTCATGACGCTGATAACTTGTGTGTTTTACACTAAAATCTTACGTATGATAGAAATATAAACACAGGGATGGAGACATGTTATACTTGGGAGGGCCTTGCCCCCCACAAAATTTTCTTTCATAAATTTTTTCACATAAAAAATTATATTTCCCTCCGTTGTACTTTTTATAATCCACAATTTGGCCCTCAATTTTCTTTCATAAATTTTTTTCACATGAAAAATTATATTTCCCTCCTTTATTTCCTGTATAATCCACAATTTGCCCCCTAAAAATTTTATTTACAAATGTTTTTCATGTAAAAATTTGTATTTTCTCTCTATGTTTTTGGTAATTCACAATTTAACCCTCCAAATATTCAACCTTTTCTTAAAATCTCCAACTAAAAAAAATCATTTTATAATTTCCTTTTACATTTTGGCCCCCTTCCAAATTCATCCTGCCTCCACCCCTGAATAGACAAATGATTTCACTTAATCATACTTCATACAAGTGTTATTTTATAATTATAATATGAAAAAAAAAAATTCTTAGATGGATTATGGTTCACCATAGACCATATTTATAACAAGTGGGTCTTATTATAGAAATGATTTATAATTCACATGCGATATCCACTTGTTATAAAGATTGTTTATAAGGTATATAAACTTCAATAATTACAATAGTACCTGGATAGGAAGGTGCATCAGCCAATACATGGGGCAAATCAAAATTGATCCCTTTGATTTTAGGATACTTGGAAGTAATCATGCGAAGAGCAGCTCCAACACCACCACCCACATCAACTAACACATTAACACCTTCAAATCCTTTATAAACATCAACAATCATGTTCATCATTAAGATGGTATGATTTGACATAGCTTCATTAAATACCCTATTAAACCTTTGATCAGTTTCTGGGTATTCAAATAAACTCATTCCATGAGCTTTATTAAATGGAATTCCTCCACCCAGAATTGCATCATTAAGATGATACCTGTCATTAAAAATCAAATTAAGTACTTAATTGGTCAGTCTTATAGCAATTAAATTATTTTATATTAACCTTTGGCTACTATTTTAAAAATAACAATAATAATAGATACAGTGACTTGAATTTTTTTTTTTAACAAAAGAAATAACATATGTACCAGCTTTTCATGAGAATCTCATCATGGTGCAACAAAAACAGAGGTCCAACAGATCCATTTTGGTCCTGATTATTTACAGTAAGGAATTTGCAAATGGGGTTTGCACTGTAAAATCTTTCAACTTGACCATTATCTGGGGTGACAAAGGAGCATTTCAATATATCATAGCTTGTCAAGAGGCGTAACATTCGGTCAAGTAAGATTGGTGCATCTGGGTTCTTTGCATGAATCCGGGCTGCAATCTGGGAGGATGAGAGGGAGGAGCCACCATCAGAACCACCCTTTGTGGCGGAGTAAATAATGTCGATAATGTTGAGCTCAATAGCTGATTTAAGTACCATTGGAAGAACTGCAGCATTTGCTAGATGGATGGCTAGCTTCCCTGCTTTTTCTTCTTCTACTTGTTGTTGTTGTTGTTGTTTTGGATTAGACATAATGACTCCCACTTAATTAATTAGTTGGAATGGCAAACAATGATCACTTGCTGCTTGATAGGTATATGTGAGTGGAATCAAGATTTTGGCCATATTTATATTTTTTTTTGATAAAAGCCATATTTATATAATCGTTTATTTCTTTTATGGGATTTTTTATATGGTTAATTTACTAAAACTATTAAATTATATGCATGTGGATGCACAATAATAATAAAATTTTAATTTTCTTACTAGTGACATTCATTTAAATAATGATACATCTTTAATTATTCTAACTACCACATATAATATATTACAATGGGGCAACCAAACCAAAACTTTATTTGAAATGAAAGTTTCGACAGCTATATATATTTATCGAAAATGTTTAATTAAGTCGGGAGCAAGGATGCATGTTTACCATAATATTACAAAATTGGATTTTTCTTAAAATTATTAATAAATCAATGAGTGATCTCATGAGATCTTGGGTTGATTGGATTCCGTGATTCATAAATAATAGACAAGCTTTATTATTAGGTATTTTCTACGGTGACTTGATTTTTTTACCTACTTTGTATTTTTACTTTATGTTTATTTTTATTACCATCTAATGAAGGTGTTGAAAATCATTTAATGGTGTAAATAAAAAATAAAAAAAAAATAAGCAAAAAAGAAAGATACCATAGTCTTTACCTTATTATTATCAGAGTAAAAGTACAAAATCACCCTTAACGTTTTTGCTCAAAAGCATATAAGCCCATAGCCTAATTTTTGGAACAATTAACTTTGAAAACATGTTGTTTTGGTCAAATTACCCACCCATTTAACACAGCTTAACAGTTGTTTTTCTTTGCCGTTTGAGAGACCCCACATCATGAGATTTAACAATGAAAGGGAGTGATTATGTAGCCACGTCTGTTAAAAAAAAATTATGTAGCGACGTCATGTTTATTTATTGTTTTTATTTATGGAGACATCGTATCTATATTAATAATTAATAATTAATAATAATACATAGTAGTAAAGAAGTAACATTTTCAATTGCAATTTTTAACTTAATTATTAATGTGATAATTGTAAGTTATTCAACATTGCTATCTCTCTTATTAAATAGATTAGATTAATACTCTTTCATATATTTACTTATATTTAAATTTATTATTTATTTTAAAAAAGCTATTTTTTTAGGCCTAATTACAAAAAAATACTTAAACTTTTCGACTTTTTTTTTTGATAGGTGGTGATACACTTAACAGTGGTATCCCAGCCCCCGTTTAACCGTTGACCAGACTAATTCACCGCCCTCTCCCACCACGAGCCCTCGTGGGATCCACTGCGGGCCTGTAAGCCTGTACCCACAGTTTCCTGAGAGTACCACCGATACTTGCTCCCAGCCAGGGTCGAACCCCCTGACCTTAGGAAACCCAGGACAACACTTTGTGCCGCTGGGCCACAAGCTCGGTGGTATTTTTCGACGTTTAACAATTATATCACAAACTTTCAATAATTACATAATAAATGCTAATCTATCAATTTTTTTCAAAAGTGCTCTGTAATCACTTTAACAGGTAAAAAAAATAACTGTGTGACTTACTGTAGTAAATTTATTTAAAGAAAAATAAAAAAATTAAATTAATAAGTAAAATATTGTACCAATTGAAAGAGTCAAAATATAAAATTTTATTTTTTTAAAAGTATATGTTTATCTTATTGTCCGAAATTAGAACACATAATTCAAAATAACTAAGAGCATTTTAGCTCTTTAGATAACTAATATTTAATATTTGAGTCAGTTTGTTGTTAAAAAATTTAAAAAGATTTTTCTGAAAAGTTACAATAATATTTTTTAGCTGAGAACAAGTTACAGTGATATTTTTTAGCCGAAAAAGTGATCTCAAAGTGTTTTTGAAAAAATATTAATAGATTAGGATTTGTTATGTAATTATTGAAAGTTTGTGATATAATTGTTAAAAGTTGAAAAGTTCAAGTATTTTTTGGTAATTAAGCTTTATTTTTAGTTCAAAATTTATTTCCACCACGACCCCAAAAAAAATTATTTACACCACTATATATTATATATTATAGCTACAAGGTATTTAATTATTAATTTTCTAATTAAAAGCTGAGATTTATATTTTAGCCACTCTTTTTTTTCGATGATCGTGTAACAAATTTTTATTTATGACAATTATTCTTTCCAAAAAAATTCAATTAAGTTATATTTATTATTTTTTTCATTAATTTTTTTTTATTTTTGGTAAATAATTAATTGTTTATTTACTTTCCACTTCTAAATTAACAACATATATTAATTAATATTGTAATTTCAATTTTTTTAAATGTTTAATTTATTTAACATCTGATTGACTTAACTATGATATACATATCTTTATTTTTTTAATTAATTAATTTATTTTAAACTTAAAAATGGATGGAATTTTTAATTAGTTTTTTTTATATTTATGACAAGTAATTTTATTGATATATTATATGAAAGTCGATTTACTTTTTTTTGTTTGAGATATAATATTTAAAAAGAAAATATAATACTAATTTGATCTTTAATTTTATTATATTATTTTACATTGCATTAAATATTGTGCAATCTTTCATATAAAAAATTATTTCAGGATATATAAATAAAAAGGTAGATAATTATAGGATATATAAATATTCGATTTATACAAAAATTTGTAAATATTCATATCATCTTAAAATTTTAAAACTTACAATATTCAATTTTATCTTTCAATATTTTTAATTCGTAAACTTCACATATATATAGTGGATCTAGTACTGGAACTGGTCCTGGAGCAGATCTACTCCAATTGTGCGCTTTGCTTAGGGCATGCCAGAGAGTGTAGGTCTCCCAACTGATGTACCTGACTTGTCAAACGTTTTATGGGTGTGGATCCGCTACAAAAGTATCCCACAAACGCCACTAAAAACTCTTGTATGAAAATAGTGAATATGCAGATCTAGTAACGTAAACAATTACCAGTAGCACTAGCTAACAAACTAAGGAATTAGTGTGTATGATTGAGTTGACTAAATTGAAAATTAAAGAGACCTGAGTGTAAAGGAAATTGATTTGCTGATAAAAAAGAATAGACTTGAATGAAATTAGAAGGGTTTATAACTGTAAAATTGAACTGAGTACAAAGAACTTAAAGTGATATTGACAACAAACTCTAACATAAAGCTAAGCTAAGTTAAGCTAAATTGATTTGCATTTACTTGTAGTTGTTGTAGTTGTAGTGTTTGATTGTTGAATTGTTGGCTTTAACAATTAAAATTAAAAGCTTAAAGACAATAAAAATAACAAAGTCGGAAATGTAAAATGGCTGGAGAACTGGTCAAATTAAAAGCTGAAAATGAATTAATTTGAGTTTGAAAAGTAAAAAAACTGGAAATATATAGAACTTGACTAATCAAAGCTTGTAAAATAAACTAAAAATTAAATAATCAATTAAACTCGAAATGTAAAACCAAAGGCATTTGAACTTTAAAAATTAAATGACAAGGTTGGAAATCTTAAAAATATTGAAAGAGCTAAAGAACTTGATAAATTGAAAGCTAGAAATGGTGTTTATTAAGCTTAAAAATTAAATAAAGGAATTGAAAATATAAACGTAAAAGTGAGAAAGCTTAAACTACATTAGAGAATTTCTAAGCTTATAATTGGGGCTGATTTGAGCTGTTTGTTGATTGATTGGTGTGGACGTGGTCGTTGAATTCTCATATTTATAGTGGCAGTTCTTCCCCCTTTTGATGGCTGTTCTCCCTTAGAAGCTGCTAGAATTGGTATGTCACGGCCTAGTTTTAATTATTAAGGAATAAACATTAATCATATCATGTCATTTGCACCATAATTGTGTGTAATGCATTGCATAATATTGATTGGTAGAGTAATTTTTGAGAGCATCTAAGTTATGGAAGTTTGGGGTAGTAAGGACCTAGTTGTAAGAAAAGTTAGAGGATCTATTTGTAAAAGAAGTATGAGAGTTCGATTAGATAGTTAGTAAGAATAAGTTTGGGGAGTGGTGTAGGGAAAGTGTTCTAGAGGGGAGGACAAGTGTCCTTATGAGGGAAAAGGTGACAAGTGGCAAGTGGGGGTGGAGATGAGTGGCAAAGAAATAGTAAAAATAATAATAAAATATTGGGGTTAGTGGGAGATCT
>CANYLF010669879.1:0-10949 GCA_948193215.1 Bocquillonia castaneifolia
TGGGATCTAAAGCTCTTTTTTCTAGTAATTGAAAATGATTTCATAAGTTTTAAATCAATTTCTTGTTCAAGGCTTTGGGTTGCAGTCACTTATTGTATTATTTTCGTAAGCAAAATCAAATGGTTTTCACCACCTGCATGGACGTCTTTTTGAAGTAAATCAGCAAATTGAAGTGTGCCTAATAAAAGCCCCATGCCCTGATCAATGATCTGTTTTTTAACCAATGGCTCTACTGTTAGTTAGCATGGAATCAGAGTGTGCATGCAAAGATAAGTTGCCTAAATGCCTTTGATTATCCTCTCTATTTTATTTGCTTGTTATGGAAGTGCAGTGATGTATGCAGCTAAGGCATCCTAACAGACCGGTAGACTTGAACCTTGTTCTTACATGACTCGATCAATTTATTTCAACCAAATTCTTCCTAAATTATCTATTTCGATAAACCGGTTCATACCAGATAAGAACAATGAGGAAAAATGAAACTCCCTTTTATTTGTTTACCTTTTTCATGTTCAAAGAAAAAAAGAAAATCTCTTCATATGTGTTTTAATTGGCCCTAACTGGTTAACCTCATCATCTGAATTTTCTCTACAAACTTGTTGATTCGCACTATGATTCGTTGTAGCTTACTCTGTTGTCATTTTAAGTGTATTAAATGCTTATTGATTTATGGTCTGCCCCGATATTGCCTTCTTTGTCTGGAAAAGTTATCTGAATCTATGTTCAATTGGTTGCTGCCTCTTAATATGTGTTTCAATTAGTCCTAAGTTGTTAAAATTATCCTATGAATTTTTTTAAGGGACTTGCTCATCTACACTTCAATTGTTTGTTGCTTGGTGTGTTACCATTTTAAGGTATTGAATGTTTGTAAAGCCCAGTCTAAGCTGGATGTTGTTTGATTTCATTTTTTTTATCCCTAATCAATTTGCTTAAATGCTTAATCTGTATGCTTAAGTGTAAATGCAAATGCTTATTGATGAATAAGATTTCATATAGGAACATGAATTTAGGTGACAGCCATTACAGTGTCCATGGAAAAGTGTATAAACTCACTAAATGTGCTTGGTTCAATCATAACAGTTGAAACAAATTATTACCAGGGTAGGCATAAACTAAAGTTATCCAGCATGAATGCCATTAGTTAAATCATACATGATACTTTTAGGTCGCTTAACAGCTTTTAATGATATATAAAATAATTATGTTGATCAAGCTACTTCTAATCTTTACAGGATGTTAAAGCAAATGGTTAATGGTGTAGCAGAGAATTCGCATATAGAAGGCTGACCTTGGAAGATGGAGCCCAATGACAACAGCCCAACAAAACAGATAAGCTAACCTGCAAGATTCATTTTCAAAGCATGTGCACATTTAGAAACAGTACATAACATTTTTTCTAACTGCATCCACACAACCTCCAAAAATTGTCTATAATATTAGCAGTAAATTACAAACATGTTTTATCACTTAATAATGTAACATTTGTATTATATTTTTCACCTTTATTACAATTTTGCATGTCTGTTAAAATAAATATTTTAGCAGGAAGATTGCATGAATATCTCATAAGATAGTCGTATGTTAAGCAGACCATGCTATATATTTGTTGCATGTAATCAATGCCATATCTAGGCCAAGAACATCGCTTTTTACATGAGAAAATAATGTTAATATCAATTTAGTTGCAGCACAATGAATAAACATAAGTAGGTAAAACACTTGGAAGGTTAAACTGGAAAACATCATTACTTCATTCAACCATATTGGTCTGTGTTGACACAGCAGGGGCCAAACAAAAGCTTTAGTATTTAGCCTCCCCATAAGTTGTATCAACTTTACATACATATTTACATGCTGAATAACCATATCAAAGGCCAAAATAAAGCTGCATGTATGTGTCCATAGCTAGCCAGGCACTGATCATTAGGTAGATAGTCAAAAAAAGAAACACAGACCACTGGTTTTCCCTTGCATACACCTAATACAAAAAAAAAAAAAAACCGGTACATGCCCTAGTCCCTTAAACAAGCCATGCTAATCATTTTGTTCAGTTGCATCAAAGTTGCATCAAGCTTGTCATACTTGTCGTGTAAACTTTCAAACTTTTCATTCAGATCCTCATAGACAGTTTTATATGTGTTGCATTCATTAAACAATATATCAAAAGATGCTTTTAGGTCTAGGAGTTCCTGTAGATTATAATCAAAGATCTCAATCCCCAATCGGTCCTTAAGGAATTTAAGTGCCAGCATGGCAGAGTCATGTTTTGCATCTGGGATTGTGCCATGAAGTGCACTTGTCAGTTCTCCATTCATCATGATTCCCAAACTTGCATCAAAGTATGAAAAAACAGACAATTGCTTGGCAACAACCACTAAACAGATCAATAGAAATCCTATAACAGTGAGCACCAAGCCCAAGCTGTTTGAGGGTAACGCCTAAGATCAAGTCACACAGTACAATAACATCACCCATCTGTAAAAAAAACAGAGGTCAGAGCAGCAATTAAGTAATAACATAAACATCAGTAACATAGACATAGGAAACATATAGCATAAGGAACATGGCATATCCATAATATTAAGTGAACATCAACGACACAGAAATTGCATTTGTATAACAATGATAACTTAGAGCAGCAAATAAGTGGTCTTTACCTTTAATCCCCAGCAACGGATGTATGATATATAGAGCTGTGAAAAAAATAATAAGTTGTTAGCACTGTGGAAATCTAATCATAAACTGTAAGCATGAATTGAAAACTGTAGAAGCAAATTAATATACATAAGTATATATATCTATAAGCTCAAATTAAATTAAATTAAACTAAAGAAATGAAAAACGGAAAAGAAAAGCAAGAATGGCACTCAGGCACCAACCTATTGAGATATGAATATTAAGTAATAAGCACTTTAGGTTAGAGAACAATTTATAGGGGTAAGAAAGCTGATGACCTAATGGCATAAAGTTTAATTAAAAGTGAAATGAAAGGAACTTTCATACCATTTAGGAAATCATTTTAAGAATTTAATTTATTTTCTGTAATTATGGATTGTTTGCAGGCCACATATCAAAGGTTTAAATGTTCTTCTAACTCTTTTTTTTATTATTAATTTTGCAATTGATAATTATGGGAACTTACGGTGAATATTAAGGGTCCTGTAAATACCCTTGCCTGTTACAGCTGTACTCTCTATCTCTAAGAAATGGCTTATGTCCCATCAAGTAACTAAGTTCCTCAATTGATACTTCGTTTGAAATGGGACTAAACCAAAACAATGTTTTTCCTAAGCAGATTTTTTATCCTTTTAGCCAATGGTGAGTGTTTTATTTAAAGAAGAAACCAAGATTTTAGTCTGTAAATCAAATCAAACCTGTTTGATTGTTGAGCTGAGTCAAAAGTATTTTTAAATTTCTGTTTCAATTTCATAGAAAAGAACATCATCTTCCTTTATGAATCACCTCAAAATTGTTATGTTCTTGAGCTGGACCATGACAATTTCAAAGTTCCATTTTATTGAAGTTAAATTTGCATGCTTTTTTTTCCCCTGAATCAGTTCAAACTTGTTTTGTCCTTAAGATGGATCATCGCATTAATCTCTGCTTTAATTGGCTTAAATTTTATGTCTGTTTTAACAGGCCTATATTTCCCATTGCAAAACACACAAACACACCCTGAGGCTACTGGTTGCATCAAAAAAATAAATCATTTCATGGCCTCTGAACCAAAATCAAACCACCAAAAATGAGTAATGAAGTAAAAAGCAAGCAGAACTTGCCAATGGAAACCGAGACTAAATTAAAAACCCATGGTTTTGTTCCTTTTGCAGTCCAAGTTTCCAGCGCGCTTCCCTATGTGACAGAGTGGCAGGGGCAGGTGGCACTTGGAGGATGCTTGGCAGATAGGAAAGAAGGCCTATCTCAACCTCTCCTTTAAAACACCAGCGTTTTGAAGACCCTGACAAAAAAGAAACAGTTCCATGTGAGCCCAGATGTTTGTTCATTTGAGACAAGCAAGACAGCAAGGCCAGCTCCCATAATCACTAAACGGCAGCGATTTACAATAAGGAAGGTAGAAAAACTGTAGAAAATTACGCATAAATTAGCTTTCAAACTTCAGGTCCGCACTGCAGACTGTACAATGAATTCGACCCCTATTTTAATATTGTAGATAGATTTGACAAGCAAAAGCGTGCACTTTGTATGTATTGCTCCATTTCCTCAATATTCGCCCAAAATGTGTGCTTTTCTTGCAATATGCATCTACATCCACTATCTACTAATTCAAATCTGCCAAGGACTTGCCCAAAAATCGATCTTAACAAACTTGTAGGAAATTAAAGTCATTTCTCCACTATAAACGTTCAATATGCCTATACAATAATTTATCAGTGTCGGACTAGAAATTTTTTCCACACCAAATTAAATAAAAAGTATGTTCCAGTTTTTATTATTTTTCTATTTCAAGTAATATTTTTTACTTTTCTTCATTTTTTTTATTTTATGCCAATTCGAGTCGAAACCTACACCAAACTAAATGTAGTTACACCCCCGCAATCCATTGCCCTTTTTTCTGGTGCCTGTATATGTTTTTCTCTATCATTCATTAATTCTGTTTGTGGCCCCTCAGATTTTCTTAATGGTCAAGTTCTTGCAATCTGTTTCGGGAAGCTGAAATGCAACGTCCACTTTAACTATAGTGACTATACCAATTGACCAAGTAAACCATTTTTAAATTCATTAAGAACCCCCCAAAAATTAAAAACCCCACTTTCGACGATTGTTAAAGGCAATACAAATTAGTGCCTGACGTTTTCCACACGACCAAAAAAAGAAAAAAAAAAACAGAAATGCAAAATTCGTTATAGGTCAATGGCTCAAATGTGGACCAGCGTTAGAGAACACAATCATTTAACACGGACCTATAAATTCAATGGGTCAATGGGAATGTTCAGATTAATAGAAGATGTATATATTTAATTTTCTTGTCATAAAGGAGAAAAATAATACTAATAACGAAATTAATATTATTTAGTCATAACTTTAAACCAATTTTTAAATTTAGTCAAACCTTTAAATTTTAATAATTTAACCAGTATTTTTTTTATTCTTAGTCAATTTTAGGCAACTTGAAAATAATGTATGTTATTGATAATATGTCATATGTCACTGATAACGTACCATGTATCATTGATAATGTATCATGTTTTATTTATGACAAGTTCAACATATTTTAACTAAAACTTTTAATTATTTTTTAATTTTAATCACATCTTTTTAAATTTTATCATTTTAGTTTAGTTGTTAAGTAGGAGTATGTGACTCTGACACGCGTGACATATAACATTTTCAAGTTCACTAAAATTAATACACAGAGTAAAAATGCTGATTAAATTGTCCAAAATTTAAAAATTTTACTAAAATTGAAAATTCGCTAAAAGTTTTAATTGAATAATACAATTTTCCCTACTAATAATTAATAAAAATAAGTTCTAATATTCATTGTGTACACATCTTTACGAAAACAAAAATTATAGAGATCAATAGTTCTTCAATAATAATAATAATAATAATAATAATAATAATAAAGACTAATGACTTTTTTTTCACTCAAGAAAAATATAGTACATCATATTCTGAGAAATTATTCCAAAATATATAGATTAAGAAACCAAAAATAACTTCCAAAATACTAAATAGCTTTGAATTTGAATATAAATAAATGGAAAATGAGAAATAATTAGAGGAAACTGCCAAGAAAATTTAGTTTTGTTCAATATTTTTCAATTTTTCTTCAAGATATTGTTCGAAGGAAGACTAGCCATTAATAGAGTCCATAATGTGAACTTTCTAAAATTTTCCAACATAGAAAACAAAGTTAGCGCATGAAGCAGCAAAGCCACGCGTTATCACTCACGCTCCCTGTCTCATCTACTTTTTGCTCCCATTTCTACAAATTGAATTGCACATTATCTAAGAAGTATTATGAATATAGTAATTACTTTTTTCTAAAATAGTAATGAATATTTTTGAAAAAAAATATGAAAAAAATATTTTTAGTTAGTTAAATAAATTAAATTACTAAGAAGAAAACTCATAATAATTTTTATACAATAAATTAATTTATCAGAATTTGCATTAAAATTAATTCTAATGCTACATAATAATGAACATATATGTGACATTTGAACCCATTAAATAATATATCATTTTCCATGATCTGGAATTCTTTTGAAACGTAGGAAATATTTACTTTTCAAATACTATACACTTTTCAAAATATTTATCTTTTAAAAAATAAATTACTGTTAATGATAATAAATAATAAATAGTAATAAATTTTTTTAGTTAAATAAAATACTCCCTCCATTTTTTTACTTATCACCCTTATACAAAGCTCTAATGCATCATTAAAACAACTAATATACTCTAATTGAACAATTATTGAATTAAAAAATAATAATAACAATATATACTATTTCATATTTATTACAAAGAAAGATAAAATTACAAAGAATATTTTTATGATAAAAATGGGATAGGTAGAAAAAAAGAAGAAGGGAGTAATAAATAGTGCAAATTTTTATGGATTATAGAAGGGAGAATAAACTAGGGATGTTCAAAAACCATCGAACCTTTAAATTTGAATCGAATTAATTTAATCCGTTATTTAAACCATGATATATTCAAAGTTGGTAAATTGAGTTAGTTTGCATCCTTTTAATTCACTCTTTACGGTTTGGTTTGGATTGAATGTTGAGATGTTGAAGAACAAATCAGACCTATCCTATGTATACACACTTCACATTTTTAGAATTAAATACTATATACCATTCCAAATAAATAATAATAATAATAATAATAATAACAACAACAACAACAACAACAACAATAATAATCACTTATAAAAAATAACAATAATCATATCTTTTCTCACATTTATTTCTACAAGTCTTTTTTTAATTAAAAAAAAAAAGACAAATCACGAATATTTATCAATTACCACATTATTCTATTTCATGAAACAAAACAAAAGAAGACCTATTTCTCTCCTTTCTTTATACATTTTTCGCTTAAATCTTAAATACAGAACCATCATAACCCATTAAAATATTATTTCAATAAATATCATAAAAATGTCCGATCCAAACCACAATTGTGTGAATTGGTTTGACTGATTTATCTATACTCATGAACTCATGAGTTGGTTTGATAAAATCTTCGACCACAAATTACAGGTTAGATTGAATATTTGGACTAATCGACATAAAACTGAACTGCAAACATCCCTATTATTAGGGGCATGTAAAAAACCGAACCGACCAAGAAACTGAACCGAATTGAAGTGATTTGTGAAAATTGATTCGGTTTATTTGATTAACAGTTTGATTTGGGTTTCATTTTCAAAAATTTAAGTTTTTAATTTTCGGTTTGGTTTTCATGTTTAAAAACCAAACCGATCGAAAAACCCAATTACTTAATTTATTTTTTTATTTTGTGTGTGTATATTATATACACACACACACACTTATATATTTTACACATTATATATATCTTTTCAGACATTTTTTTTATCTTTTTGCTTTTGTAAATATATTTAATGATTTTTTAATAAATATCCAAAATTTAATAATATTTATTAAAATTTAAAAAATTTAAATGAAAGCCGAACGAACTAAATTGAAATGACCGAATCAATTCGGTTCGATTCCATTTCAATCTAAGAATTAGTTCGGTTCGGTTCGATCTTAACCTAGGACCTCTAAAAGACCAACCAGTTTAGTCAAGTTTAGATGAAATCGGACCGATCTGAACAAATGCACACCCTACCTATTATACACCTACACTTTGGCTTCACACAGTTTAGGCGGGTGGAAACTCTCGCCAATTTCTCTTGAAAAAAAATATATACTCATTCTATAATTTCCATTATCATAACCAATAATAATTAATAAATGGCTATAGCATTGGTCGAACTTTTCGTCGTGGACACAAAATATAAGTTTAGAAAATAGGAATTTCCTGACTTACTTTTCTTCTATATAGTTTTTTCCTTTGTTTCGTTTAATTTTATTTTATATGCCTTACATACTAAGGTACAAAATTTATTAACTACCAATCTATACATTACCAACAGGAAAATCCCAACACTATTAACCTTTATAATCCCAATTAATTAATTTAAAAGTCGTTTTCTCCTTCTGCTCTGTAACTTTCTCATCACCTTCTTCTTCTTCTTCCTGTCTACCTATCTGTATATAGTCATCATCATCAACATGCACAACCCTCAAATAAAACCCTAATATAAAACACCAACAAAGTCTCTCTTTTCAATAAAAAAAAACCCTTTATTTCAGTCTTTTTAATAATTAGTGATGGAGTTATTTACAAAAACCATGGCAGTTAAGCTCAAAAGCCACCTTGATAAGTACTTGATCGCTGATGAAGATGGAGAAACCATTCGTCAAAGCAGAAATGGGTCTACAAGAAGAGCTAGATGGCTCGTAGAGGTTGTAGAAGATAGAACAAATCTTATTCGTCTGAAAACCATCGACGGAAGGTACTTAAAGGCCTCCGATTTGCACTTTCTTTTAGGTATGACTGGAAAGAGAGTAATTCAAACGGTGCCTGAAAATAACAAAGAGTGGAACTTACAGTGGGAACCGGTGAGAGACGGGTTTCAGGTGAGATTGAAAAGTTGGTGCGGTAAGTTTTTGAGAGCCAACGGTGGGACGCCGCCGTGGAGGAACACGATAACGCACGATGAACCGCATACGGGTTCGACGGTGAGGTGGGTATTGTGGGATGTGGAGGCGGTGGAGGCGGTGGAGACGGAGTCATTGGCGGAGTATTTGTCGTCGATGTCTAGTTTATCGAGTGTACCTGATGATGTAATTGAAGCTGCTTCCGATGAGTTTTTGGGGTCGGAACCTGGTTCACCTATTTCGGTTGTTTCATCGGTAAGAACACGCAAGTTGACCATTGTTAAGTCTATGTCTCCAAAGTTCATGTCTCCAAAGAAGGTATGTATGGATTTTCTTTCTTTTTATTTATTTATTATTTTTTTTCCTTATTTGATAATTAAAATAAATATTAGGATTTTAGGCACTGTTGGCTTTAAGAAGTTTTAATTTAATTATTGCCGATTTTATAGGTTGTTTATTAATTTGGTATATTTTTATTTTTTTGATAGGTAGTATTATTTTAGTTATACGTAGATATATAATTAATAATTTTGTAGTTAAAGCAGATATAAATATGGTTCTTGAGGTGGCTTGTTTTTAGGGGGTCGAATTGATGTAGCTGTTGATATATGGGTGAACCACATCATTGATTAGGAGAAATCCACACTTCTTAATTTAGGAATAATAATGGTAACTTTGTGTTGATATACTTCTTGAAATAGTAGATACAATACTAATGCACATTTTAAAGGACTCACATTTTCTCACAAATTTTGTATATAATTGACTATAAATGTATATACGTTAAATTTCATCACAGGCAATGTTTAATTAGGCAATAGAGAGAGGATTCTATTAGGCAAGCTTGGAGTGCCAATTTATGTCAGAGAAGTAATGTATAAAAAAAGTTAAACGTGGAGAGATGAAATTATTTAACCCAAACGAAAAAGAAATCACTTTAATTAGAGAAATTGCACCATCACAGTAAAAAGGAGCACATTGCGTGTATGTCTTCCCTAACATTTGTCATCTTTAGTAAACATGATCTCTCTTTTCTTAATTTCTTTGGTGCAATTGAAGCTTAATTAGAACACTAATAGAATAAAACAAGGGATTGAAAAGAAAGAAATGAAAGCGGAGCAAGGCAGTGGTGGTAGTTTAGACAAAAATAGCACATGAAATGAAAGTTCACACTCTATTCGATTAATTTTCAAAGACCAAATAATTGAATTGAACCTCAAAATCTTATATAGCACTTTATAGATATACACGACTACATGACTCACCAACCCTTGTGCACTATGAATAAAGGAAGAAAGAAATTCACCACTACTGCACGCTCGAGAACTGTTGTCATTTTCTAGCTATATATAGTCGTGTCCAGCCAGGTACGGAACTACGGGGTTGGGATGGGCTCCGGCATCCAGTCCTCCTCGGAGTACACTTTAGGAGTAGTCTTTTAGTTAACGGTCCACTTTCCTTGGACACCATGTTAGTCTTTCTAGATATTCAGTTAGTCCCAGTCCTTCTAGATATCCTTATCTCTGTGGTAATGACTCTTTTTTAACCGGAAGTTTCAACTTATCCCCATTTTCTAGTTTCATCCCTCCTTCCATATCCCTGATCGTAGCATTAATTTATTATTTGTGAAATATATATATATATATATATGAGCAAATTAGATAAACATAAATTGGGCGTGGTTTATAACTAAGCAGGTATACATCTTTATCATTATTTATTAAAGGGTAATATGGATTATGGATATACCATCTTCTCTAGTGTACTGGACATGGACGAGATTCTTTAGTACTAGAAAGTGGAGTTGCTTTACACAAAGAAAAGGCAATAAAATAAAAAGTTCTTTCTTCCAAAATCATCCTATCAACAAAGCTGTTGCCTTTTTGTAGAGCATACCATTAATCTGAATACTTTTGGTTAAAAAAAAATAAAAATTTCTATATATAAGCAAAAATTCCTTACTGCACACGGCACGCGTACGTCAAATTTCATCAATTGAAACGGATTTTCTTTTTCTCTAAGGTTTATCTTATTTATTAATATAATAGATTTTATAATTTTTCACTTTTTCTTTAACTTGTTTTTTTTTTTAAAGAAAAATACCAGCCTTAGCCTAGCACTTTTTTAATTAGTTGAAAACAACTTAATAAACTTCATTGATTGCATGACAATCATGTATACTCACATAGTAATCACACGCTTTTTATGAAAGAAAATTCTAAGAACATGCAATTAACTAACTAT
>CANYLF010669995.1:0-10626 GCA_948193215.1 Bocquillonia castaneifolia
GCCAAAGGAAAGGGATTGACTTTGATGAGATTTTCTCACCAGTAATGAAGATGACATCCATCAGAACAGTGTTAGGGTTAGCAGCCAGCCTCGACTTGGAGATCGAGCAGATGGATGTGAAGACTGCCTTCCTTCATGGTGACTTGGAGGAAGAGATATACATGAAGCAGCTAGAGGGTTTCAAAGTAAAGGGGAAAGAAGACCATGTTTGGAAGCTTAATAAAAGCTTATATAGCTTGAAGCAGGCACCGAGATAGTGGTACAAGAAGTTTGAGTCTGTAATGGAGGAGCAAGGCTACAAGAAGACTACTTCGACCACTGTGTATTCGTACAAAAATTCTCTGATGGTGATTTCAATGTTCTTTTGCTCTATGTGAACGATATGTTGATCGTTGGCCAGAATACTTCTAGAATCAATAGCTTGAAAAACCAGTTAAGCAAGTCTTTTGTTATGAAAGACTTGGGGCCATCAAGACAAATTCTTAGTATGAAAATAACCAAAAATAGGGGCGCTAAGAAATTGTAGTTGTCACAAGAGAAGTACATTGAGAAGGTACTTCAAAGGTTTAACATGGATAAAGCTAAAGCGGTTAGTTGTCCTCTTGCTAATCACTTTAAGCTGAGTAACAGGCAGTGCCCTTCTACAGAAGATGAGAAAGAGGAGATGGATAAAGTTCCATGTGCTTTAGTAGTTGGGAGTTTGATGTATGCCATGGTATGTTCACGGCCAGATATTGCTCACTCAGTGGGAGTGGTGAGTCGGTTCCTTTCAAATCCTGGGAAGGAACACTCGGCTGCAGTTAAGTGGATTCTCAGGTATCTCCATAGTACCTCCAAAATGTGTTTGTGTTTTGGAGATGGAAAATCTGCGTTAATGGGCTACACAGATGCTGATATGGCTGGCGATGTTAACTCAAGAAAGTTTACATCAGGATACCTGATTACCTTTGCAGGGGGAGCTGTGTCATGGCAATCAAGACTACAGAAGTGTGTTGCTCTCTCAATAACTGAAGCAGAGTTTATTGCAGCAATTGAAGCCTGTAAGGAGTTGCTATGGATGAAGAAGTTCTTAAGTGAACTTGGATTCTACCAGGAGAAGTATGAGCTATTTTGTGATAGTCAGAGTGCAATTCATTTTGGGAAGAATTCCTCTTTTCATTCTAGATCAAAGCACATTGATGTGAGATATCACTGGATCAGGGATGTGTTGGAAAAGAAGCTACTATAGCTTAAAAAGTTCACATAAATGAGAATGGATCCGACATGATGACCAAGACTCTTCCAAAAAAGAAATTTGAATACTGTCGAGAAGCTGCAGGAATGGTGGATCCCTCCATGTGATCGGGAGGGGGAGATTTGTTGATAGTGGTGTTCCTCTCAATGGTGGGACCCACACATTAAAATTTTTAAAAAAACAAAACAAATAAAAAAAACAAAACAAAGAAAAAATGAAAATCAACAATTGCTTTTTGTTGTATTAGGCACCGAATAAAACTTGCTAAATTGCAAGTTTTTTCAAGTAGTCCTTTGCCTATAAATAAGACTGCTCTCATTCATTTGTAAGCATCAATCAGAAAAATCGTCTAACACAGGCACAATAACTAGTACCTGTGAGTGCTTGTGTTAGACCAAAGCAATTAATTGCTTGGGTGATTTTTCGGGGAGGGAAAAATAATTAGGGAGTGATAAAATAGTGAGGTTAACTGGGGTGTTTGGGAAATACTTGAGTGTCATTATTTTGGGATAATCTTGGGGTTTTGCCTCTAGTATTTTTTCTAGAGAAGTCCCTCTTCTAAGCCTGCTAATTATTTTATTAGTGGAAGAAAATTTCGGAGTTTGACCCATGGATGTAGCCCAAAATTAAGGGTAAATCACGTTAAATTTTCTGGTGTCATTTTAAATTATTTATTTTATTTATTTTGCTCGTAGTTAATTTATTTTACATCCGCTTGCCCTATCAGTCCGCCCTTCCGCTTCGCAAGGGGAAAATATTTGCCAGTACTACACTTCTTGCCCCTTTACATGATTCCTTCTTCTCATCGAAACATTTTGCTGTGCAGGTTGTGATTGAATTGCCATACATATTTGTTCAGAGTATAATATATGGAGTCACAGTGTATGCAATGATTGGATTTGAATGGACAGTTAGCAAGTTCTTTTGGTATCTTTTCTTCATGTACTTGAGCTTTTTATACTTCACATTGTATGGGATGATGATTGTTGCATTGACGCCCAACCACAGCGTTGCTGCTATAGTTTCAGTATTCTTCTTTCAATTATGGAGCACTTTCTCAGGATTTGTTATTCCTCTGACGGTAACCTGTCAACTTAATTTTTTTTTTTTTGAGTAATTTACAAAGAGATTCTACAGGCACAGGAAGCTAATAAAGTTTCATCATGACAGAGGATTCCGATATGGTGGAGATGGTACTACTGGGCTTGCCCTGTTGCTTGGACACTGTATGGAATGATTGCTTCACAGTATGGGGATGTAAAGGAACAATTAGACAATGGTGAAACAATGGAAAATTTCGTAAGGAGTTATTTTGGCTTTCGACATGACTTTGTTGGAATTGCTGCAATTGTTCTTGTTGGGATCAGTTCTCTCTTTGGACTCATCTTTGCCTTCTCTATCAAAGCATTTAACTTCCAGAAAAGATGATGGTTTTCGTGTACATTTCAACCTGTCAGGAATTGATCTTCGTCTTCTGGGAAAAAAATGGTCAGGATGATTTAGTACAGCATAATATACCGCTACTGTAGTCAAGGTCTTATAGGCCCAAAAAAAGAGCAAATTCAAGTGTAGGCTCACATATCTTGTTCCAACTACCAATGTTTTACGTCACTAACTAGGGATTTCTGGTATAATAGCTGCATCTTCAAGTTCCCAAATTTTTTTTTTCTTTCAAGTAAAAGAAGCTCACCATCGGAAACTTGTTTCACGAAATGTTTCAGTAGGCTATTCCTCTTAATTATTATTGTCGTTATTTTTCAGCTGCGATGTCACATAAGCCTTGATTGAGGATACAAACACGTTAATCCCTCTAGCCTTCATTTTCAAGAGGCTCACCAAAAGCTTTTAGATATCATAAGCAGCAACATTTCTATAATAAAGCATGGGTTGAAGCAGGACACATAACATCGTCAATGAAATAAACTTCTATTAAAGCAACAAATTATGCTACCAACTTGCTGCCGCATATTTTACAGTTGAACTCTATTCTCTCAATTTCCGAAACTACGACTAAAATTTTATATCAGAAAACAAAATGGAAGAAAGAAAAGAGAAATTGAAAAAGTTTGTCTCATCTCAATTAGCTAAGCTATCCAAGAAGCTTTGCAATTCCCTCAAACCTTCGGCAGAAAAGCTCCTCTGCACCCTTGAGCGTGGGGCAACCAAGTTAGGGGGTGGCTCAGATCTGAAGCAAACCACAACAACAGCCAAATTATCCCCACTCTTTCTTTTCAAAGCTTCATCAACCAGATCCTTGCCACACATGACTGGGTCATTGTGCTCCTGAAGCCTCCGCCTGGCAAAATCCACAGCATTTTGGCTTCTAAACACATCCCAGATTCCATCACAACCTATAATGAGGAATTCATCTTCCTCTATCAGTTGTGTAGACATAAGCTCTGGTTCTGCGCTTAGTGGGCCACCATCTTTACCTTTCATTCCTTCCATGTGCCAATCTCCAATAGCACGAGCCACATTAAGTAGGCCATTGAGGTAACCATCAAATACATGGCCCCCAGATGCCTCGATGCGCTTCTGCTCTTTGCTGCAAACTGGTTTGTGGTCTCTGGACATTTCAATTGCTTTGCCACGGCGACAAAGCACAGCTCGGCAATCTCCAACATTTGCCACAACCAAGGACCTAAAATTGAAAATTATGATCCATAAAGCACATGATCCAGTATCATAAGAGTTTAAAATTTTGAGCACTCATGAGCTGGAGGTAGTAGAATATACACCTAAGTAGTTTTATAAGCATGGTCATAAGCAGTGTTTTAAAAACCGGACTGGTGTCTGAACCGGTGAGGCTGACGGTTCACGGTTCAACCGTTTGATCTGTACTACTGAGAAGCACTATTTTTCAATGAAACAAATAAATCTCCACCTCTTGATAGTTTAAAGGCCCACGTGATAGTCTTAAACTCCACCTCTTCAACTCTTATTTTTTTTCTTTTCCTTTTCTATCAAAACTCTCTTATTTTACTGCCATCTTGTCTCTTTCATTCTCTCTTTTCTACTTTTCTTTTCATCTTTAACATTTTATCTTCTTTCTTTTACATATCATCACCCTTTCTTTTCTTTTTAAATTTAACACTCAAATTCATAAATGAAGAGAACTCACTCTACTTCATTTTCCATATTCACATTTCAGTTTTTATTTTTATATTATCCTTCTTTGTTGATAGTTGGCTATTCTATTTTTACACACAAAAAATGAAAAGATAAGGATTTTAATGATGATGGTGAGGAAAGATAGGATATTTCTTGAAAAAAAAAATCAATTAAAAGGTAAATGTTTGTTTTGGTTGGGAAAGATAAGATTTTTAGCTTATTTAAAATTTTTTAATTTTTTAATGTACTGTGGATGATACGAATCTGATGATTTTTGTTAAAGAGTTGGTATTAAAGGAAAAATCTGTTAAAAAGAAATGGGTTATTTTATTTTTTTTATGGGTTATTTTATTCCTTGAATCTAAACAGTATCAGTTTTTTTATTTTTTGAGCCAGAGTTTGAACCGGCCGGTTGCATATATTTACCGGTTCCTGGTTATTGTCGGTTATACCGGTTTTTTCCAGTTTGATACGATTGAACCGTATTTCCGGTTTTATAGGGTCAACTGAACCGGACTGGCCTCCGGTTCCCGGTCAAACCGGCCAGTCCGGTTCGGTTTTTAAAACCATGGTCATAAGTCATATGGCAAGTACAAACAATTTCAGAAAGAACTTCTAAGATGCACAAACATTTAATCACATAACTTCTTGAGTTCCAAAAGAATGGAAAATGAGGCTAGAGAGTGCACTAGCAAATTCAGAGAATAAGGAAATGCCAAGATTAATGACAATTAAATCATCCCACTGAAAATTATTGTAAAGATCAATACAAATAGGATACTTCAAGGGTTTGTGAATGCTAACCTCCCAATAACAAGAGCTGCCAGGGCAGTGGTGCCAGAAGCAAGGGCTGCATCAAGAGAGCAAGCCTTTGCAAAAGCAATGTCAGTTTGCAGAAATGCAGAAGCAACAGCCCTATCAACCTCCCTTGGGAAATCTTCATTTTCGACAATGAATTTTGGCAAATGGCACCCTGCAAAATCAGCAGCATGTTTTCCTCCATGTCCATCAAACACCTGACAACCACATATATAAAGAAAATTTTAATGTTGAATTTCCTCGCATATAGAATCTTGACAAAAAGGAAAGGAAAAAAAAAAACTTAGAATATGAACCATGTCCTGTGACAGGGGCAAAACTGACAACAACACTGACATGATAGCAGCAGCAACCAGCAAATATTATCTTTAAGTACAATTTATGAAGAATTGGACATTAAAAGAATTCAAAAAGAAAAGTACACAATGTAAGATTGGGAAATAAGCATGTGAAGATCACAAGTCAACAGGAAGAAAGATACCCCGTAGAAGGCATTGGGCCCATCAACAATGCTATTGAGCCCATAGTTGCTCATAAAATTATCAATGCATATACACACATCTTCCATGCTTGGGCGAGAGCCAATGTCTGCCCATGCTCCAGAACGAACAATGGGAAGGAAATTGGAATCTTGATTTTCTACACCAAGTTTAGGTTCAACGCACAAATCCAACGCCCTTGTCTTCACCTGTCAGATTTCTTGTCAAAATCACAAGAAAAGGAATTGTAGACGAACAACAGTAAACACAATTTTTGGCAAACTAAAGCATCAATATAAACAATTGGATTGAATGATGTTGACCTCAATGCTTCTCTCCATAGAGTTAGAAATAAAAACAGATAAACTGCATTGGCTCAACTTACCAAGCATCAGTTATCTTTGATGCAGACATAAATCGTACAACTAAATGGCATGCAAATTAATCATGCTGATGAAGGAACTCCCCAACAGCACAAAAAGCCTAACAACATAATCCAAAATAGATAGACGAGAATCATAAAGTCTACACAGAGTAAAGAACAAATTTGACAATCATAGCTCATCATACTACCCACCACCTTCTACATTATCCATTATTAAAATTACATTCGAAATTTGGTCATATAAGAAAATGCTAGTAATAACTTAACAGCCAAAATGAACTCATCTAAACTCTACTAAGATTTTAATCCAACCACTTGGTTGAGCTCTAAAGAATCTAAGAATCATAATTCAGCATCATCAAAAACCTCACATATGTACATTTTTATATCAAAATTTCAAAAGCCTTCATCACTGTTAACAAATTCAACCAGAACTTTATTAACGAGCTAAAATATCCATAACCATCAAATAAAAATCCAAACTTTACTCTCTGTTTGGGAAAATGACAGCAAAGTAAACAATGGATTTTTAAAGTAAAATAAAATAAAGTAAGGTAAAGTAAGATCACGTTTTCACAAAGCAAAGAAACAATTACATAAAACCCAATAACATGAAAAGTGACGAAATGAGAAAATGAATAAAGAAAAGACTTACAAGGGATTGATGCCGAACCAGAGTCCTCTTACAAGAAACAGGAACATTACTAGCATTATTTTTGTTACTATTGTTATTATTATGACTATCAATGGTAAAACATTGTCTCCAAGCTGTTGCAGCAAGTGGGTTCGGAGGCTTACCCTCACTTGAGCTTCCATTTTCACCGGTTCCACAAAACTCTTTATTTTCCTCCATTTTTTACATCCTATCAATCAACTTCAACCCAAAAGATTAAAAAAAAAAATTCAAATTGCCTCAGTGAGTTAGTCAACGAGTTGACTCAGTCCCTAAAAAACACACAAAGAGAGAGAAATGCTGTTATGGGATTTTGATAATAATGTAACATTAGGGTTTTCGAGGTGCTAAAAAGGGGCATAAATGTTAAAGGGAAAAAGGAAGTTTAAAGTTTAATAGTAACGGATTAATTTAAAAGAAATAAACAGAATTAGGGTTTTTAGGGTTCTAAAGGAGAAATGTAATTGTAGAGATTTTACAATGAGCTACAGAGAGTTAAGGATGCGAGATTTATGGCGGTTCATCAGATTTTTTTTTTTTTCCGAAGCTGAAAAGCGAAAAGCTTCAAGTTTTATGAACTTTTCGGTCTTTAAAGAGGCACGGAAGACCTGTCTGGTGCTGTAAAACGACATCGTTTTGCTAGTTCTTTTTTTTCCCTTGCTCTTTTTCTTTTTGTGTGTGTGTGTGTGTGTGAGTTGATGAATATCTTAATAGGTTTTTTATAAAAAAAAAAAAAAAAAAAATTGCATGGGATTTTATTAGTGATGGGGATTGAAATGATGGTGGCCTTTTTCCATTAGGTGTGGAGAATCTAGTGGTGAGAGTTTGATATTTATATCTTGGAGGGCCTTTTTTCTTTTCTTTTCTTCTACAGTATTTTTATATAATCATAATATAATTGTATAATTTGGACCGACATTTCGTCTGCAATTGGGGTCCCATGTGATTGGCATGTGATGACACATGCTAATTGTGATTTAACTTTTTAGGTACAAAGCTTATTTTGTGGACTATTAGTCTAATACAATTCACTTTTTAAATAAGGGTGTTGTTATTCCCATGTTATTTTTTTTAAATACACTCCATTGAATAATTTTTATTCATAAATTTAAAATCATTTTTTTGATAAAAATCCATAAATGAAGTGTATTTAATAGGAATGAAGTGAGAATAACCACACCCTTTAAATAATAGTATGTCAATTTCATTTTGATAGTTTGGTGAGAAAGATTAAAAAAAAGGGAATACTATACGTTGAAAACATATATAATCTCTTTCTTTTTTCTATTTATTCATTTTTTTGAATTTTGTAACCGTTAGTACTTAGAAGACCGAAATGTTAATATTATTGGCGAATAAGCCTGTAACATTAATATTTGATGAAACCGGATTGATGGAATTTTCAGTGAACCTACCTAATTTCTAAGGTATGTGAGCAGAATATTTGAGCTTACAATCACTTTCTATGCCACATCAAAGTTACTAGAGCAAAGCAGACTGTAAAATTATAACAAACTAGTACAATTTTTAATTTGATGTGCACTTAAAATAATCTCTAAATATGAATCGAAAAACCACTTACATCTTTGTTTAATTATGCTGTCCTCCTATTTTAACGATGGCTATGAAGATCAAATTTACATAATTTTCATTGTATAGAAAGTTTTATGTAATTCTTTAATTGTTCCTCCAAATTGAAGCAACAAGGGATGAGTATTCAAATAATAAGTCGCATCATCACATAAAGTGTCTAATTAGATCTTCAAGATTTTGAGCTATATTTTTGTATGAGACTCATAACATAACATAACATAACATGGCAGCAGAATTATTGTTTCAATTCTGGAGTTGGTTAAACATTTAATAGTTCAATTCAAATTATTCTAGAATGTCAAATCTCCAACCAAATAGTACATCCAAAAAAAGGGTCCAGAATGACAATCTGATTAACAAAATATAGATGCAAAATTACAAATTAATCAAAGAAAACTAAATATATATATATATAGACAAAACAGGGTTGGGTTAAGCGAATTTGCTTTTGTTTGATTGTGACTGGCGTTGTCTGAATCTGAGTTAGCAACAGGGAAGAAGCCATTACTTACACGCGTCTCAAAAGATGAAAAAAAGTGGTGGAAGACGTCAAGCAAAGAAGAAGAAAGGTGGCTTGATTGAAGGTTAAATTCCAATCCAAGTGTCAATTGTCATTTTTGTCACCGACCCTCTTACCCGTCTCGTCTCACCCCAATTTTTTATGCCTATTTATACACATACTTATATGCCATTCTGTTTTTATGCTTCAACGTTTAAGGGCACAACACATGGCGATACCAACAAGTTGCTGCCTCAATATCCCTCCTCCGACCTCTGCTTCCACTCTGTCCTCTTCTAATACAAAGACCACTACTACCAAAGTCTCTTGGTGAGTTTAATTCTCAACTATTTTTCTTTGTTTTTGAAAATAAATTAATAAGTGACAAATATAATATTATTGGCATCAAGTCTAAACTTATGAATAGGATTAAATTATTTATACCCTTCTGTTTGTTTTTCATATATATATATAGGTTCAAGGATGAGAAGTGGAGAAATCAATGCATATTGGGGGTGGCAACCATGATAATTGGAGTTGAGATGGATATTATGGTGAATGAAGGAAGCCATTTTGCTATGGCTGTAGAGAATTCCACAATATCAAGCGTAGAATCAAAGATGATCCCACGAACCAGTAGATGGAGTGACAGAAGAACCTGCCCACCATGGCGGCTCAATTCACTAGAGACCATTGTCCCTGAGAATCTTCCAAGGCCTTCAGCTCGTCGGAGATCGGAGGCTATTGATTACTCCAAGAATGCTCCAGCTCCGGCAGTTAAAGACCCGGTTAAAAGCATTATGATTATCAACAACTGCTTTACCATGTAAAAACTCAACATGCTGCTATATTATATTAAACTAAAACTACACGGTACAATTGCTAAGAACATCATCATCAATCAAAATGGAAAATGATTTTTAACCCTTTTCTTGGATCTATTGTCAGATGTTGCTTTTGAAAGATTGAATTATTGAAGATATTTGTTAGTACTTAACGTTGCAGCATGGAAATTTATTTAGAAAAGAAAAGAGGTCTTCCTGCAGTGCAGAATTGCTTCCCTTTCCTTTCCATGTTAATATAAACTTGTAGTATCGTAGTACACGTAGTACAAATTGGTTGTTCTTGTAAAATAAGAAAGGAAATACACAAGTACAATTTGTCTCGGGCCCATCATGATCTTTGCCTCATACTCAATCTGCCTATCAAAACTCGTCACTTTGGAATATACCTTGTAATGGGCATGGTACCCGCACGGCCGGGCTTGACACCATATTTTCTATAACAGTCCGGTCCTAACCCAAACCCGCATTAGGTTCAAATTTTTACGGCTTGGACTTTGAATTTTATTAAAAATATAACATAGGCTCGAAAAAGCTCGGTCCGAGCTTGAAATTATCCGACCTATATATTAGGTTTAGGTACTTAAAGTTAGGTCCGGACCGAATTTAGGTTTGACCATTCAACAGTCAAGTCCGACTAGGCTTAACCTGAACCCATACACGTCCGGCTCATGAACATATCTACTTTGGAATCATCATTGAACCGGCCCGCCCATAGGAATGAAAAAAAGAAAAACATGTATTTAAAATTAAAAAATAATTATTTAAATATTTAAAATTAAATTTAAAATATATATTAACATAATTTCTAAGAATGTGCAATAAAATTATTTTATTATAATGATTTAGAAATTTTATACTTAAATAATAAAATAAATTTAATGTAAAAAGAGAATACAATTTCCAATAATTTTATTTATCAGTCATTACCATTTTTTATAAATATTACTTGGAAATGAATATATAATTGATAAAAATATTTTTTTAGAAT
>CANYLF010670055.1:0-16206 GCA_948193215.1 Bocquillonia castaneifolia
CCCCCCCCCCCCCCCCTCGATCATTTCAACTGGTATGAGAGCCTTGTTGCTCATTTCAACCTAAGTGGGAGTAAAAGATCAAAAGATGACTTTGGGTGAAAGCTTTGGAAGTTTGAGACCGTACTTTGATGGAAGTGACTATCCATATTAGAAGTTGTGTGTGCAAGCCTTCTTAGATAGTGATCAAGTCAATGTTTGGGATCAAATCTTAGTAGAATGGACTCCACCAGCCAAAACCGTTCGAGATAATAAAACCATCCTTGAAAGGAATGATTGGGTGGATGCACACAAGAAGAGCAATGATAAGAATCAAAGAGCTATGTCCTTACTCTTAGCTTCTTTATCTAGAGAAGAGTGTGCTAGAGTGCAACATTACACAACCGCTCAATCTATTTGGAAGACTCTAGCCAACTATCATGAAGGGACAATCGAAATGAAGTATAAGAGGATAGAACTTCTTGTCTATTAATATGAAACCTTTAAGAGAATGGTGGATAAGAATGTCACAACACTCACAAATCGGCTTCTAGCATTAGTGGAAGGACTTAGGAAGCTTGGCAAGATCTATAGCCTGGGGGAGGTAAACAAGAAGATATTGAGGTCTTTACCTAGAAAGAAATTTAGGGCCAAGATGACCTTAATTGAAGAATATAAAGACCTCACCACCATGAGAACGGATGAACTCATAGGTAGTCTCTTAATTTATGAGATGAATCTAGATGAGGATGAGAACCTAGAAGCTAGAGAAGTAAAGAAGGATGAAAAGAAGAAATCACTTGCTCTCAAGTCAACTCAAGAGCATGATGATGAGCCTAAAAGGGATGAGGCTAAAGGTTGTCCTAGCAAAGAACAATTGGTAATGCTTTCCAAGATAGTATTTAAAATGATCAAAGCTAGAGAAGATTCATCCAAAGGGAAAGATAGAAGAAGAAGTAAAGAGGTGAAAAAGAGTGATTCTTCCATCAAGTGCTATGAATGTGGCAAGAAGGGGCACATCAAATCGGAATGTCCTACTCTCAAAGACAAGACCAAGAAGAGCTTTAGTGTCTGATGGGATGAAAATGATGAAGATTCCTCTTCCTCTTAACAAGGTGATGGAAGTGAAAGTGAGAGTGAGGATGAAGCCACTAACCTTGCTTTCATGGCATTAGATGACTTTCCCAATGAGGTAAGTATTTCTCACTTATCTTCTTTTCCTTCTTATATTTCTAATTATGAAAGTGATGATAATGATGAGGATGATCCTATTCAACTCATCAAGGAGCTTAACTCCCAATGTACTCACCTCCATTGTGAGAGGGTTGAAGCTCAAAAGCTTTACGAGGCTAGTAATAAGGAAGTTAATGAGCTAAAAATTCAAGTAGAGGCACTTAAGCTTTCCCAAGGAAAGCTTAAAGGTCAACTACTTGCTTCTCAATTCAAAATATCTTCAATGGAGACTCTTGAAAAAGAGAATGATTCATTGAAAAGTGAGGTTTAAGAATTGAGAGAATCCATTGCCAAGTTTCATAAAGGCAAGGAGAATCTTGATACCTTATTGGTGTCACAAAGACCTCCCCTTGTGAGACATGGCTTAGGATTCATTGAATGCTCAATCTCTAGTAATGCTCCCAACACCACCTTTGTAAAATCATCATCACCTCCACAAATATCTAGTATGGATGTTGCTAAGCCTAAGGGAAAGCCACAAGGCAAGCCTCAAGGCAAACCAAAAGGTCAAGCTCCTAAGAAACATCAGACAAGATAAAAGCCATGAGCAAAAGGACCTCCTCTCCTAATGTTCATTGTCACTATTGCAAGAAATGTGGACACAATAATGTGTTTTTCCATATTAGGAGGGAGCACCTTAGCTTGGGTACTTTTGTTGATGCTAACCCCCAAGGACCCAAATACATTTACGTACCTAAAAACAGGTAAATAACTTCTGTTTGTAGGTATGCTTGAAAACTACAAGTGAAGCAAATGAATGGGTTCTTGATAGTGGATGCTCTAAACACAAGTCCAGTGATAAAAAGCTCATCTCTAAACTTGAGAAAAAGAATGGTGGATCCGTCACATTTGGTGACAATACCAAGGGTAAGGTAATTAGTATTGGCACCATAGGTAATCACTCTTCAACTTGCATTCCAAATGTGTTTCTTGTTGATGGTTTAAAGCATAACCTACTTAGTGTAAGCCAACTGTGTGATAATGGGTATAAAGTAATTTTTGACACAAATATGTTCTTAGTCTCCAAATCATTGGATGATAAAATTGTATTCAAAGGAAAAAGATCTTGAAATATCTACACAATTGACCTACACTCTCTTGCTAACCAAAATGTGAAGTGTCTTATGTCTATTAGAAATGATACTTGGCTTTGGCATAGAAGACTTGGGCATGCTCGCATGGATTTAATTGAAAGCCTAAGTAAGGGGGAGCTTATAGGAGACTTCCCAAAGATAAAATACTCCAAGGACAAGATATGTGAAGCTTGTCAAAAGGGAAAATAACTCAAATCCTCCTTCGAACCAAAAAACCAAGTAAGCACTTCTAGACCACTTGAATTACTTCATATGGATTTGGTTGGACCTTCACTACTAGCTAGCTTGAGTGGAAAACACTACACCTATGTCATTGTTGATGACTACTCTAGATTTACTTAGGTTGTAATCCTTACTCATAAGAGTGATGCTTTTGAAACTTTTAAATGTTTTGCAAAACGTGTTCAAAATGAAAAAGGCTATTTCATAACCGCTTTGAGAAGTGATCATGAAAAAGAATTTGAAAATGAAGATTTTGAAAATTTTTATTCCAAAAGAGGTATTTCGCAAAACTTTTCATGTCCAAGAACTCCTAAAAAAATGGTGTTGTAGAAAGAAAAAATTGTACATTGATTGAGATGGCTAGAACTATGCTTAATGAGAATGATTTACCAACCTACTTTTGGGCGGAGGCCATCAACAAATCATGTGACATTTTAAATTGTGTTTCCAAAAGACCTATTTTGAACAAAACCCCTTATGAGTATTGGAATGGTAAAACACCCAATATTTCATATTTTAGAGTATTTGGTTGTAAGTGTTACATTCTCAATACCAATGACTATCTTGGTAAATTTGCATCCAAAATGGATGTTGGAGTCTTTCTAGGTTATTACATTTCAAGCAAAGTTTATAGAGTTTTTAACAAAAGAACTCTAGTTGTTAAAGAATCCATGCTTGTTACCTTTGATGAAACTAGTAAACTTAATCTTGTGAAAGGTAGTTCTTGTGGTGATTTTGTAGGAGAATTTGGAAAGTTCAATATTCGGGAAGAGGAGCTTCAATCATTAAAGGAGCTTGACAATGATAAGAAATCACAAGAAGAACATGCATATGGAGATGAAATTGATGGTCAAGCATATGTGAATCACCAACAAGTGCATGGAGACCTTCCTAAGGAGTGGAGATTCACCAAAGATCATCCAAAGGAAACCATCATTGGTGAGACCTCTAAGGGTGCAAGTACTCGAAACCAACTTAAACTCTTAGATTCTAATCTTGCATTTCTTTCTCAAATTGAGCGAAGGAACATAGATGAGGCTATAAGTGATGAAAGTTGGGTCCTTGCTATGTAAGAAGAACTCAACCAATTGAGAGGAATAAAGTATGGACTTTAGTTGATAGGCCTAAGTGTCATCCTATTATTGGTACCAAATGGGTGTTTAGAAATAAACTTGATGAAAATCGTACTATTATAAGGAATAAAGCTAGGCTTGTAGCTAATGGCTATAATCAAGAAGAGGGATTTGATTATGATGAAGCTTTTACCCCTGTTGCAAGGTTAGAAGCTATTAGAATGTTACTTGCATTTGTATCATATAAGGATTCTAAACTATTTCAAATGGATGATAAAAGTGCATTTTTAAATGGTTTTATTGAAGAAGAAGTTTATGTTGCACAACCTTATGATTTTGAACATCATGAATTTCCTAATCATGTTTTGTTGGCCTTAGTGGCACCAATCCATCTTATTTTAAGTTTAACAACCTTCCCTCTTTGTCTAACTAAGTTTCCAAGTGTGTAGGTTGCAAATCATAAAGCAAAAGTCTAGTTTTGGAAGAATCCTATAAATCATACCCATGAATAGCAAGATCGCATATATGGCCTCATATCGCACCCGTGATTATAGAATCACCTTCGCGACATCGAACATGTCACACCACTGATTTGTAAATCGCGCCTAGGATCAACCTATGCTTTTGGTCAAAACTTCTGGATCCTTAGATCCCCCCTGCGACCAAGCAAATCGTACCCGCGATTTACTGGATCAGAGGGCAGTTTCTGGAAGGTATCTCTGGTTCCTAGATCACGCCCACGATCTGGTAAATCACCCCCACGATTTACCAGATAGAAAAAAACTTTTAGGGCATTCTCTGGATGGTCATGTCGTGCCTGCGATTGGAGATGTCGCTGCCGTGACATTTAAGGAAGATCCTAAAAACTAGCCATTGGGAAGATCGCGCCTGTGACAGGTATAATCGCGCCCGTGATCTG
Organism: Bocquillonia castaneifolia; assembly: GCA_948193215.1. Lineage (NCBI taxonomy): Eukaryota > Viridiplantae > Streptophyta > Magnoliopsida > Malpighiales > Euphorbiaceae > Bocquillonia > Bocquillonia castaneifolia. Next base: position 4,518 of record CANYLF010670055.1, read on the forward strand.
ACAGATTTCAGAACATTGAATGTAAAAGTAACTAGACGTTAGAGACACCTTTGGAGTTGTTTCTGACCGCTAGTTTTGGGTATTTTGGCTATAAATACCCTTCATAAATGTTCTTCAAAAGAGGACATTAATACTTTGATAGCCAAACTCTTGAAAATTTATTTCTCATCTTTGTAATTAATTTTTGTTTGGTTTTGGGTAGCTAGAACTCTAGAGCATTTGTTGCTTGGGTTGAGTGAATTAGTTATCCATTATACTAGTGTCAATTCTTTATGAGTTGGGGAAACACTAGGGTGGTTTAGTGAGTTAGCCATTTGTAAAACTCATTGTAAAGGTTTGGGATAGCCTTGAAATCTCTTGTGTAACCATTATGGTTTAGTGGAACCTCAAAAAGGTCTTTGGGAGAGTGGATGCAAGACAAGTTAGGTCTGAACCACTATAAAATCCTTTGGTGTTCATTCTACTTCTTCCCAACTCTTTCTAAATTTTTTTAATCCCACACCAACGCAGCCCCCTCTTGGTATTTCAGTTGGTATCAGAGCCTTTTTGCTCATTAATACCTTAAGTGGGAGTAAAAGATCTTCAAGATGTCTATGGGTGAAGGAATTTCAAGTTTGAGACCTTACTTCAATGAAAGTGACTATCCTTATTGGAAGTTGCGTATGTATTGCTATTTGGATAGTGACCAAATCCATGTTTGGGATCAAATCCTTGTACAATGGACTCCACCAACCGCAATTGCAGGAGAGGTGACTACAACACTTGAGAGAAAAGATTGGGTGGAAGCACACAAGAAAAGCAATGGTAAAAATCATAGAGCCATGGCCATTCTTCTTGGTTCATTATCAAGAGAAGAATGTGCTAGGGTTAAACATTGCACAACCGCCCATGCTGTATAGAATACATTGGCAAACTATCATGAAGGTACAACCGATGTGAAGAACAAAAGGATAGAGCTCCTTGTCTATCAATATAAGACCTTCAAAAGGTTGGCTGATGAAAACGTCACCACACTCACTAATCGTCTTCTAGCACTGGTGGAAGGGCTAAGGAAACTTGGGAAGATCTATAGCCTAGGAAAGATGAATAAAAAGATTTTGAGATCCTTGCCAAGGAAGAAGTTTGAGGCAAAGATCACATCAATTGAAGAATCCAAAGACCTCACCACCATGAGAACGGATGAACTCATAGGTAGTCTCTTGATCAATGAGATGAACCTTGATGAGGATAAGAAGCTAGAAGCTAGTGAGACCTCCAAGAAAGAAGATAATAAGAAGAGACTTGCTCTTAAGTCCGCACAAGAGCACGATGAAGAATCTATAAAGGAAGATGCCAAGGGTTGTCCAATGGAAGAGCAATTGGTGATACTCTCTAAGAGAGTCATCAAAATGATCAAAGCTAGAGAAAGGCCATCTAGTAAAGGCAAAGAAAGGAGAAGAGGCAAAGAAATTAAGAAAGAAGGATCATCCATTAGATGCTTTGAATGTGGCAAGAAAGGCCATATCAAACCGGATTGCACCACTCTCATGAACACACACAAAAAGGGTTATAGTGCCACTTGGGATGAAAATGAAGAAAGTGTTTGCTCATCTCAACAAGAAATTGAAACTGAGAGTGAAAGTGGAGAAGAAACCACCAATCTTGCATTCATGGCAATAGATGATTCATCTTATGAGGTACATGCTTCTAACCTATCTCTTTCTTCTTCTTCTACTTCTGATTGTGATGATGATGAGGATCACCCTATTAATCTCCTCAAGGAGCTTAACTCCCAATGAACTCTCTACCATACTCAACTAGCTGAAGCTTAAAAGAAGTGTGTAGAGAGTGACAAGGAGATTGGCTACCTAAGGGCACAAGTAGAGGCACTTAAGCTTTCCCAAGGAGAGCTTAAAGGTTAACTACTTGCATCTCAATTCAAAATCTCTTCAACGGAGACTCTTGCTAAAGAGAATGACTCATTGAAAAATGAGGTAGACGAATTGAGAGAATCCATCTCCAAGTTTCACAAGGTTGAGGAGAATCTTGATACCTTATTTGTGTCCCAAAGAATACCCCTTGTGAGGCATGGTTTAGGATTCAATGAGGCTTCAACCTCAAATGCTCAAAAGACTATCTTTGTAAAATCATCATCCCCACCACAAACTTCTAGTGTGGATGTTGCCAAGACTTAAGGTCGGAAGCCTAAGTCTAAGCAAGGAGGGAAGACGCCTAGTGTCGCCATGGCCAAGAAGGCATATACCTCTCAAGGCAATCCTAAGGGACAACCCAAAGGTAAGCCTACTCCTCAAGGCCAAACTTCTAAGAGACATCACACACAAAAGCAAAAGAACCTTCGAAAAAGAACTTTCTCTTCCAATATTCAATGTCACTATTGCATGAAACATGGGCATATCAATGTATTTTGCCATGTTAGGAAGGAACAATGCTTCAATGGTTCTTTTGTTGATGCTCACCCCCAAGGACCCAAGCTCATTTGGGTACCAAAGAACAAGTGAGTAACTTATGATTATAGGTATGCTTGAAAGCCATAAGTGGAGCAATTGAATGGTATCCTAATAGTGGATGCTCCAAGCACAATGCGGATGATTCAAAGCTCTTCTCTAAACTTGAGCAGAAAAAGGGTGGAAATGTCACTTTTGGTGACAATGCTAAGGGTAAGGTAGTTGTCATTGGCACTATTAGTAATGACTCCTCTACTTGCATTGATGATGTTCTTTTAGTTAATGGTTTAAAGCATAACCTACTTAGTGTAAGTCAATTGTATGACAAAGGATATAAAGTTACTTTTGACTTGAATACATTCTTAGTCACCAAATCATTTGATGATAAAGTTGTATTCAAAGGGAAAAGATCAAACAATGTCTACACAATTGATCTACACTCACTTGCTAACAAAAATATGAAGTGTCTTGTGTCTATTCGCAATTATGCTTCGCTTTGGCATAGAAAACCTGGGCATGCTAGTATGAGTTTGCTTGAGAGCTTGAGCAAAGGGGAGCTTTTGAGAGACTTGCCAAAGATTAAATTCATCAAGGATTAGATGTGTGATGCTTGTTGAATGGGAAAGCAAGCCAAATCCTCCTTCAAGCCAAAGAACCAAGTAAGTACTTCTAGACCTCTCAAATTACTTCATATGGACTTGGTTGGACCTTCACAAGTAGCTAGCTTGAGTGGTAAACACTATACCTATGTCATTGTTGATGACTACTCAAAATTTTGTTGGGTTGCTTTTCTTTCTCATAAAAGTGATGCTTTTGAGGCCTTCAAATCTTTTTCAAAATGTGTTCAAAATGAAAAGGGGTATTTCATAACTTCTTTGAGGAGTGATCATGGAAAAGAATTTGAAACTGAGGATTTTGAAAATTTTTGTTCTAAAAGAGGAATTTCTCATAATTTTTCATGCCCTAGAACTCCTCAACAAAATGGTGTTGTTGAAAGGAAAAATCGTACCTTGATTGACCTGGCTCGAACTATGCTTAATGAGTACCCTTTACCCTCTTACTTTTGGGCTGAAGCCATGAACACATCATGTTATATTTCAAACCATTTTTTGAAAAGACCAATTTTGAACAAAACCCCCTATGAGTTATAGAAAGGGTTATAGAAAGGCAAAGCACCCAACATCTCATCTTTTAGAGTATTTGTTTGTAAGTGTTACATTCGAAATACTAAGGAATATCTTGGGAAATTTGCATCCAAAATGGACGTGGGAGTCTTTTTAGGCTATTCAACTTCAAGCAAAGCTTGTGGAGTCTTTAATAAAAGAACTCTAGTTGTTGAAGAATCCATGCATGTTACCTTTGATGAAATAAGAAAACTTGATCTTGTGAAAGGTAGTGCTTCTTGTGATGATGTTGTAGGTGGACTTGAAGAGCTCAACATAGGAGAAGATGCATCTCAAGAATTAAAAGAGCCTGACAAGGATGATGGATCACAAGAGCAACATGCATTGGATAGAAATAGAGATGATCAAGCACATGTGGATCACCAACTTAAGCTCTTAGAATCTAATCTTGCATTCTTTTCTCAAAATAAGCCCAAAAATGTTGATGAGGCCCTCATTGAAGAGTGTTGGGTACTTGCTATGCAAGAGGAGCTCAATCAATTTGAGAGGAATAAGGTTTGTGACTTGGAACCTAGACCTAGGGACCATCCAATAATTGGTACTAAATGGGTTTTTCAAAGAAATTGGATGATCAAGGTCAAGTCACTAGAAACAAGGCCCGATTGGTTGCCAAAGGGTACAATCAAAAGGAAGGCATTGACTATGAAAAGACTTTTGCACCCGTTGCAAGATTAGAAGCCATTAGAATTCTTCTAGCATTTGCATCATTCATGGTTTTAAATTGTTTCAAATGGATATTAAAAGTGCCTTTTGAAATGGTTTCATTGAAGAGGAAGTATACGTTTAACAACATCCAGGTTTTGAAAATTTTGAGTTTCCAAAGCATGTTTTCAAACTTACTCAGGGCCTATGTGGATTAAAACAAGCTCCTAGATATTGGTATGAAAGGCTTAGTAATTTTCTTTGTGAACATGGTTTTACAAAAGGGAAAGTTGATACTACACTCTTCATAAAAAGGCATAAGCATGACATACTCATTGTCCAAATTTATGCTGATGATATCATATTTTGTACTACTAATGAGAGTTTGTGCAAAGAATTTGCTAAGTGTATAACTAGGGAATTTGAGATGAGCATGATGGGAGAGCTCAAATTCTTCTTGGGATTACAAATCAAGCAAGGAAAAGATGGCATCTTCATCAACCAAGCCAAATACACCAAAGAGCTTCTCAAACGGTTTGGGATAGAAGGATGCAAAACTAGCAAAACTCCAATGAGCACTACAACAAAGATGGACAAGGATGAAAAAGATAAATGTGTAGATGAGAAAAAGTATAGAGGTATGATTGGCTCACTTCTTTACTTGACTTTATTTAGACCCGATATTATGTATGCTACATGCTTGTGTGCCCGTTTTCAATCATGTCCTAAAGAGTCTCATATGCATGCCGTTAAAAGAATTTTAAAGTATTTGCATGGCAGTATGCATTTAGGACTATGGTATCCTAGGAGTGTTGCTTTTGATTTAGCTGCATACTCAGATTCGGATTATGCCTATAGTTTGATGGATAGAAAAAGTACCTCCAGTACTTGTCAACTACTTGGCAATTGTTTGGCTCCTTGGTGTTCTAAGAAACAAGTTAGTGTTGCTTTGTCAACCGCCAAAGCCGAATATGTAGCGGCGGGTTGTTATGGATCACAAGTCTTGTGGATGAAATAACAATTGAAAGATTTTGGTTGCATTCCCATCAAATGTGACAACACTAGTGTCATAAATCTCTCAAAGAACCCTATCCAACACTCTAGGAGCAAGTACATAGATATTAGACATTATTTTCTTAGAGATCATGTGCAAAAGGGCCTAGTGCAAGTGGGAGATTGTTAGTAATAGTGCCATAGGCCTATTGTATGGACATGATATTTTGATTATTAATAAAGATTGAATTTGTTATTATCATAATTTGCATGTTTATTATATAATAACATCCTTGAATAATATTATTATTTATTCTAAATGTCTATAATCGCTTATTATTATGGGAATAACAATGAATTAAGATTAGTATGAAGTTTGATTAATAGTCATGAGATGAATATGTGTATGAGATACAAATCAAATTCATATGTATTTATTGAGAACAAATATTGGACGGACCCACTTAGAGATTACTACATGGATCAAAGTCATAAGTTAATCTCTAATAGTTGTGACATTAAATCCTTAGACCTGAAATTACTATGGTTCTCAGCATGAGGTTTATTATGTTTTGACATAATCAAAGATTGTCCTTAACCGGATGATTATAAAGATTATAATTGAACATGATAAGAATCATGTAGTGAGATATAAGTAATTAAGATTGAATTTGTCCTTCTTATTATAAGAGAGATATCTCTGGGCCCCTTAACAATTGAGATTAAGAAATGCATGGCCGTGCTCAAATGAATTGATAGAGATCAATATCATTTATTTAATCGGTTCAATTAGGTTTTGAGAAATTAAAGATTGAGCGATATAACGTTGACTTGATCCATGGTTTATATTCAATCAAGATATCGTGAAACAAAAGGATTATGTCATATACTATATTAAGGTTGTCTCTAATCATGAGTTTTTCATTTAACTTGGGTAGTCATAAAGTCTTGCTAGAGGCCACTTATGACTTGTGAGCTCAAAATGTGATTTAGGCCTACTGCCAACGTTAATTGAACCTATAGGGCACATTAAAAACGAACTAGAATGGTTATGGTTATTATTGTCTAGATTCAATTTATCATATGGACAATAATTTACCATGCAAAAGAATTACTCTCTATAGTAGTTTAAATTAATATGATTATTTTAAATTACAAATAAAAGTTAATAAAGTGTAGGATTTTATGAGGATTTGGTTAAAAACATAAATTCCTTATTTGATAAGGACTAGAATTTAATTATTATTATTTAAAAATATTTTAAATAAATAATAATTAAATTTTTGATTTAACCTAACCCTAGCATCTATATATACATCCTATACTTCATTTATTATAAGATAGCCTCCAACTTTGAGAAAAAAGAGAGTAAGAACACAAAATCATTTTTGAGAAAAAAGAAAATTGAACTAGCATTCAATTCAGTCTTTTCTTATCCGCTCGTGTGTGGATACTTGTAGAGGGTGGTCATCTTTTACAAAGGCAGTACCTTAAGGATCCGAAGAAGGTCTACAAATTGATTAACAATGGTAAATTCATTGATCTCTTCCTTCAGTTTGTTTGAAAAGCTTGTGATCCTTGGTGGATTAAGGGATAAAATTTAATTTTCTACAGCATCCTTGATTCAATCGGATTGGATCCTTTGCCCATAACCCAACAACTACATCCAAAGATGAAGAAGAATGGGATGTAGAGGCCCCATTTACTATAGTAGAAGATGAGATATCTCTTACTACAACGACAACAATCAAATAATCTATTGATTATGAAAAAGATTGGCTCATAGATTCCAATTGTTTGAATGACATGACGGGTGTCAAAGAGAAGTTCCATAATTTATCAAATTATAAGGGGCATTGTGTGGCAGTGACAGCAAATAGCTCAAGTATACTAATAGCCCATGTAGGTGATGTGCTAGTTTCTTCCCAAAGAAATATTAATGAGGTGTCACTTCAAGATGTCTTCCATGTCTTGGGTATAAAGAGAAATCTTCTCTCATTTGCACAACTAACATCTTTGGTTAATTATGTTCTGTTCAGTCCATAAAATTTGAAGGTGTATCGCAACGTTGTGATATCAGAGAAGCCGATAATGGAGGGACATAAACTAGAATCAATTTATGTATCATCAATGGAGACTGCATATATAGATAAAACAAAGAAGCATAAGACATCAGACTTATGGCACATGCGGTTGGTTCATGTCAATTATTCCAAACTGAATGCGATAATGAAAGACTCAATGTTAAGAAACCTTCCACAGCTAGAAGTGAAAACTGATTTAGTTTGTGCAAGCTTCCAATATGAGAAAGCTCATCAATTGCCATATGAAGGGTCTACGTTTCAAGTAAAAGAACGATTAGAGCTGCCATATTCTGATGTGTTTGGACCTATCAAGCAAACGTCAATTAGCAGAATGAAGTATAAAGTTACATTCATTGATGATTTCTCAAGGCATGTGTGGTTTTTCTTTGTGAAATCCAAATCCGATTTATTCTTAAAATTTAGAGATTTCAAGAAGATAGCCGATGCAAAAGTTGGGAATCAAATTTGGTGTTTATGAACAAATAATGGCGGAGAGTATTGTTAGATGAGTTCTCATAGTACCTTCAAAAGTATTGAAAACATAATCAACTTTTATGTGCTAACATGCCATAACAGAACGGTGTAGTGGAAAGGAAGAGCAGGCACCTGACAGAGATCTGTTGGAGTATGCTTCATGCAAAGGATCAATTTGGAAAGTTTTAAGCTAAAGTGATGCAAATTGCAGCATTTGTAATTAATTGGCTTCCTCATTGAAGGTTATGCTTTCTTTCACCTTTTGAAAAATTATGGATTAGTAAACCATCAATTGTAACAACCTAGACTACGATGAAAGTTTATTCCTATTGCAAAACATACAATAGTTCAGTTCTTACTAGCACTTGTAGCAAGCAAAGATTGGAAAATATGGCAGCTGGATGTGAAGAACGCATTTCTTCATGGAGAGTTGGATTGTAAAATTTGTATGTACTAGCTAATGGGTTTTCAAAGTTCTAATCATACTAAGTATATATTCAAGCTTCAAAAGGCGCTTTATGGATTGAAGCAGGCGCCAAGGGCTTGGTATTGTAAAATTTTTCAATTTCTTGTTCATGGTGGGAACTTTGTGTCATCTACATATTCTAGTTTATTTATTAAAACCAAAGGACAAAACTAGCTATTGTTCTAGTGCATTTAGATGATTTGATCGTAACAGGAGATAGTAAAGAAGAAATCCTCCAAATAAAGGAAAATTTGTCAGTTCAATTCCAAATGAAAGAACTTGGAAAGCTCAAGCACTTCTTTGTTTGGAAGTTGATCGTACAATAGAAGGAATTATACTCCATAAGTAAAAGTACTCTAAAGATTTTTTTGAAGAATTTGGAATGGTTGAAAGCAAGCCAACTTCAACTCCAATAGATCCAAATGCCAAAATCTATACTTTTGAAAGGAAAGAATTGGAAGATGTCATTATGTATCGACAATTTGTAGGTAGTTTGATCTACTTAACTCTGACTAGGCTTGATGTCTCCTATGTAGTTAGTGTAATGAGTCGATACATGTAGAATCCGAGGAAGTCAAATTTAGAGAGAGTTCGACGAATATTGTGATATATGAAAGTCACACTTGAGTATGGTATTATATATGAAAGAGGTGGAGACTGCAAGCTAAAAGGTTATTATGACACTAACTATGTTGGAGATCATGATACCCTTCAAATGACTTCAAGGTATGTTTGTATGCTAGGAATAAGACCAATCTCTCGCTATAGTAAAACGCAACAAAGTGTGTCCTTGTCCACAACAGAGGCAGAATACTGAGCAACAACTATGGCATCACAAGTAAGTGTTTTTAATCAATTTAAACTTATTAATTTTTCATGTTAATTATCCTTTTTTAATCAACTGAATATGCATATAGGTTTTTTATTTATATTTTGTTCGTGTTTGGAGATTGAAGCTTCTATCTCTTACTTGGGCACGTGCATTTAATCAAGTAAGTTATCTAACTTTGTTAATTATTTACACATAATGTTTAATTCCATAGAATAATAATTAAATAAATACATGTTTGAATACCTTTTAGATTGTTTAGTTAATGCATGTCTGTTAGATCTAGTTTGTTAACTATGCATGTTCTGCTTGTTTTAGGTTGGTGTATATGCATGTTTTGTTAGATTTAGGTTTGTGAATATGTATGTACTCCTAGATTTAGGTTTGTGAATATGCATATGCTGCTAGACTTAGGTTTGTGAAATTTGTGATGATTGAGTCTAGGTAATTTGTGGTAGGCCCATCATTATGAGCAAGTATAGTAGTGTATTTTTTTTTCAGGAATGGCCTTATTTAATGGGGCGATACCTCTATGAAAATACCAACAGGGGGGTGAATTGGTGCGGAATTAAAATTTTTAGAAAGAATGGAGATGAAGTAGAATGAACACAAAAAGATTTTATAGTGGTTCAGACCCAACTTGTCCTACGTCCACTCTCCCAAAGACCTCTTTGGGGTTCCACTAAACCACAATAGTGATACAAAGTATTTCAAGTCTATCTCAAGCCTTTACAATGAAAATTTCAATAGGCTATCTTCAACTTTTACAATAAGTTTTACAAATGGCTAACTCACAACCAACCCTAGTGTTTCCCCAACTCACAAAGAATTGACACTAGTACAATGGATAACTAATTCACTCAACCCAAGCAACAAATGCTCTAGAGTTCTAGCTACTCAAAACCAAACAAAATTAATTATAAAGATGAGAAATAAATTCACAAGAGTTTGGCTATCAAAGAATTAATGTCCTTGGTTGAAGAACATTTATGAAGGTATTTATAGCCAAAATATCCAAAACTAGCTGTTAGAAACAACCTCAAAAGTGCCTCTAACGTCTAGTTACTTTTGCATTTAATGCACTGAAAAGTGTCAGATCGTAGGCGTGATTCCATCAGTCACGGGCGCGATCTGTCCAACAGCTAGTTTTTTTAAGATCTTCCTTGAATGTCACGGGGGTGACTTCTTCCATCGCGGGTGTGAGATGACCATACAGAGGATGCCTTTGAAAACGTCCTTCTGTTTGATTAAATCGCGGGTACGATTTGGCTTGTCGCGGGCGCAACCTAAGTATGCCTTTGAAAGTGGCCTTCTGTCTCATCAAATCACGGGTGCAATTTGAGTGGTCATGGGCGCGATTGAAGCAAACAGATCCTTTGAATTTTTCACCAAAAGTCCTAGGCGTGATCTACATGTCGCGGGCGGGATGTGTCACACATTGCGGGGGCAATTGTGTGATCGCGGGCGTGATAATATGCCACAGATGGGATTTCACTTGTCCCGGGCACGATTTACTGGAAAAATCCAAAATTAGTTTGAAAACCTACACACTTGGAAACTTTGTTAGACAAAGATAAGGGGTTGTTAAACTCAAAATAAGATAGATTGATGCCACTAAGGCCAACAACGTTATTGAATTAAACTTGTTATTGTCTTCAAATCATTGTCATCACCACTCAAACATGCTCCATATTTGAAATCAATTTAGGTTTGGTCATTGGTCCATTACTTCATACTTTAGATCACATTACTTCTGCATCATATTCTGATGACCTGAAATTCTTCTTAGACTGAGCTACTACGATAACCTTTTCGATTGCTTGAATTTGATGCCCGTATGTGTTTAACAGCCACTTCATTTCCATTGCTGAGCACAGCCTTGTACACATTTCCAGATCCGCCTTTATCAACCAAATTTTCAGACTTAATTGAATCAATCAAATTTTCAAACTTAATTGAATCAATGATGTCCCTTTCATTAAAGCTTAATACTCTGAATGACTTCATATCCCAAGAACCTTGCTTCAATGGACAATCAGGATTGTCTAGTTTTGATTTCATGAACAATACGTAACAAGCGGAGATGACCAAGACTAGCAATCCGGCCACCAAACAAGATAATAGTACTCGAATGTGAGAGGAACTTCTAGCGGTGGATGAACAATGCTGGAAGTTCCTCAAATCATTGATGCATAAGCCTGGATTCCCAAATCCGTCAAAGTGATAAGGATAAGGTATGGGCCCAATCAAATGGCTTGCTAAGTCTCAGATATGACAAAGAAACAGGAATATGACCAGAAAGATTATTAGATGATAAGTTGAGAGAGTTCAGATTACTTCTTGGAATTTCCCCATAAAATGAATTTCCAGAAAGATTAACATCAATAAGAGAGACACATGAACCTAATGAATTTGGTATACTACCAGAAAAAAAATTTCGACTCAAATAAAGACGGATTAGTTTCTTCAATATTTTCTGGGATGTTGCCAGAGAATTGATTTGAACTCAACTCAATGTTAACTAAAGACGCAGCAGAAGAGATTTCTGCAAGTAACTTACCAGAAAATAAAAA
>CANYLF010670186.1:0-10059 GCA_948193215.1 Bocquillonia castaneifolia
ACACCTAATTCTTCAATATATTCTCCATACTTCGTACATCTTTAAATCACAATTTATTATAATCATCCACTAATCTATCTCACATTTCATAGCACTTAATCATTCAAATACTTTCTCCTGTTCTATTTATAATCGCTCATAACTATTATTTCTTATTTATAATTTTCTTCTGACATTTCTGAATACATTCAAATTTCAATTCTTATACCATTACTCCCATAAACCGATTTTCACCTTCAATAGCAACACTTTTTCAAGACCAACTTAATTCTTTTCTTATAAATTCACCGATTCTTCCCAATTGAATTAATCTTCTAATATCTCAAAATTTCATCATCATTCAATAATAATCTACATAATGTCATTTACTTATTTATCTCTTATTGTTTAACTATAATACACCAAATATTTTCAAATCAAATAAAATATCTGTTAAATGTTATAACTACTTAAACCACTCTATACTGAATGTTAAATGAACTATGGTAATCACCACCCTTCATCTCTTTATATTGGTACTTTAAATATTGATAATTATATCTCTAAAACTCTTCATAACATCCATCAATTCAAGTCCCACAATTCCAATAATACTATTAGCACCACATATATAATCAACTCTCCACATGTCCCTCTAATTCATCAAGATCATCTATTTCTTATTATTTATTTATTTATCATTACTTACTTTCTTAATCCAGAATTCTATACTCTCTAATAAAATAATAATAAAACTTATACTTTCTATTCTTTTTCGGGTACTAACTTTTAATCAATGATATTTATATTTAAGCAACATGTCACATACAAATATCAACTATTTCAATTTGAATTTCTAAATAATTCACATAAAAAAAACCCAAAATTAGTCCATTATTCGATAATGTACTAGAAAATTTAAATTATCCACAGGTTCGGTATGTTGTTTAGTCTTCTCATTCTCATTCACTTCAAGATATGTATATTAAAAGATTCAGAAAATAAGTTCTCATTTACTGAAATATAGAGCAACACTTGTTATTTTTTTTATAGGAGCATCAAGTACAAACTACTCAGACTTTAACAGAATATCATCTGTTATTATCAATATATTTCCTCATCCTTCTAAGTTATTTGTATTATTTATTATTCTTTTCTTTGTACTTCTCTTAGTATAATATAAGCATTTACTTTAAGTTCCGTAGCTTTAGTTTGAATTCATTACTGCTACAGATCTTACTTATAAGGATATAGCTTTATATTTCTTCTCATCGTTAATAATTTATAATACCCTTTTTCCACTTCACTTTTCATATAGAGAATCTTAAGTTGTCTCAAAACCACTAAAATCATTGATGTTTTTTGAAAATAACTTATAAAAGAAAAGGAAATATTTAATAAGTTAATAAGATATTAAATTTAGTTAAAACCATACAATATTGTGCACAAGGGTAATACTCTCCCTAACTACCAAGAGTTGTAATGTACATGCCCTTCCTTCAACATTTATTTAAATGAAAATGTATGCAAAATGATGCATGTCCTAACAATGCAATGCATAATTATGCTCACCCCACTGTATATGTATCATTACTATGAATCTATATCAATGATATGCCATCCTGCTATATCACGGGACTGGGCACAATATTGAAATTTTAAAACTCATTTCTTTAGCAAATCCATCATTCAACTTAAGTTATTCTCCAGAATTTCAAGCTTCAACAAGGTATTCTCTTTATTATAGATAATTTAATATCATTCTAACCATAAACTTTCCAATAGACCCACACATTTTCATCAATCATACCTGGATATTCTTTAAGACTTTCTCATTTACAACACTGTTTCTTTACTTAATCCATCAATTAATACTCATAAATACTATCATATAATCTTTTCATTTGAAAAACATTTCACAGACTTACACATACATACATAACAATATTCTCACTTTTCATTCATTATCACTACTTAATGCTTTGCTTACGAGGTGATGAATTAATATCATTTTTTTTTCATTTCCATAATATTTTCCACATCTTCTCAAATATTTTCTTTTTCCTTCAAATAATCTTACACATTTTTTTAAAGACAACCATTCATATGCATGTTATATCCATTTCCATTGTCATTATTCTCGTAAGCATTGCATTAACAAGAGATAATTCATCCTTACATCATAACATATTAAATACTTCTCTCATCATCATTTTATATCACTATCTCATCATCATTTTATACCACTCTTTCACTTAATTTTATACATTCATTCTTATTTAAAATTCTTTCCAATTGTTAACTTAACAAAACCAAGTATAGACTTCTACCCAAAATCCTATTGCTCCATGTGCTAGAGTCCTGATCAATCCTATGCTCTGATAACAAAAACGTAACGCCTCACCTTTATAAACTCATTTATACATATATACTTAGTATATACTCTCTTAAAATAATTTCTTTATGGGCTAATGTTCAATTATAGCCCAAACTTATTGACATGTCTCAAATATAACCTCACCTTTAAAGTGTCTCAGTTTGAACCTTGAACTTTTTGAGTTGTGCCAAATCTAGACAATTTCCTGCAAAACAGCACTGTTTTGGTTCTGAACGGTGCCTTTTTAGGGGAATCAGACGGATTTGGCACAACTCAAAAAGTTCAGGGTTCAAACTGAGATACTTTAAAGGTGAGGCTATATTTGAGACAGGTCGATAAGTTGGGGCTATAATTGAACATTATCCCTTACTTTATCATATAGTAAACTTTTATATAAAATATTATAATAAAATTTAATTTATTATTACTTTGTAATAAATAAAATTTAAAATAACATTAATAATAACAAAATGCTTTTCCCTAAGATCGCTGGAGTCTAGCCACATAGAGCTCTACCAAATTAGTCTTCCATTCCCATTTGTCTTTTATGCAACACTAGATTATTGAGGAAATATAATGAGCTTGATGCTCAGTGAGAAAATAAGCATATGTATATAAATCTAGCCAACTTAATATTTTAAGTCTTCTTCTAAGACTTTCTTGTTTATTAGCATAATATGCCATTTTACATTAATCTATCACAACATATAAATACATTAAGTATAGCAAACAAATTTGCAACATATGACAATTTCAAAACATAAATCATAATCCACATCACATACAATTATCAAATACTAATCTTTATTGCACCCGTCATTTTTATTTAAATCATCTAATATCATATTGAATCATCTTAATAATCATGTCACATTATACCTATCATGTTATAATACATATACAAACATGACACTGTCAATAGTCATAGCACAATATAATCATTACACTATCATCATAAAAAAACAAGTACAATATCAATAACACACATTGGCATAACGACTGTAATGTTAGCCATGATCATCTCATAATATTAATACCACACCATAATGACAATTCAACCACATTTCTAACATTTAATAATCACAATCACTTCACAACTTTCCATTCTCAATCAATCCAAATATCATCCACTGCACAATCATCTTAATTCTTTCAATTTCTCACAAATTCATAATTCAACAATAGCACATCATCAATCACCACACATAAATGATTCATATATGAGAAAGGTAACATATCCTCACAATTTCCTTTTCAATCCTCAAATTTCATGGTGGCCACCTTGTGCGACTATCTGCCCGGCTTAGTCTCACTATCTCACAATAATCGTGGGTAGCTATCCGCCGGGCTCAGCTTCACTATCACACGCTTTATTACACACAGCCACATTTCTCATAAATTTCACATCTATGTAAGGCCCAACACAATTACAACCAATTCACCTCACACACATCATAATCAATTCATAAAGTCTCAATTCAATCAATATCATATCAAGCTACAATCCAAAGAAAAATCAACATCCAATTATCAACTCATTCCACCAAAAGCATATTAATTTAAGAACATAAAAATTCCCATCCAATTCATAATTTCATAAGTATCAATTTATCCACTACCAACTCAACAAGCCAAAAGCATAGCAACTATCAACTCAATCAACCAAGAACATATAAATTGCACACACATAGTAATTTTCACTCAATATACACAAATTTAATTAATCATTTAAATATTTAATGTATATTCCATAGGAATTAAATTCACCCTCATATATATATCACACAATAAATACACATTAACATTCAACATGCAAAACTCAATAATCCAGGGGTACAACCAGGATACCCTCACACACATAAAAATAACTTGTTTCCTCACCTGACTAGAGATTATATTCTATCCCTCCAATCATGTTGCTCTTTAGCCAAAACCTATATGAATTAATATTCAGCATAATTTTTACTAATTTTTAGGACATAATTATTTTTCAAATTATCTATTTAAAAACATCGCTAAAAATTTATACAATAGTTTTAAGAGATTACCGGCATCAAATAGTTAAATTTCAATTGCACCATTGAAATCAGCACGAAAATTAAGTCCAATGACATATTATGTCAAAAACGCAAGTGGGGACCACAACTGGGGTCTGTCTGTGGGGTTCACAACTGGGGTCTAGCTGTGGCTCCACATGTGGGGTCGCCAAGTCAACGGTACAATGGTGTCAGAATTAAATTTTGAAAATACCACAGACTCCTCTCAAGCTCTAGATTACAGATATATAATCAGTTTTATAAAACAATAAACGAATTTAATATAAAATGAGAAATCTGTTAAAAATTTATTAGCTCAGATCTGTATATTCTACCCGATAATACCCTATCAATATACCACTTAAAATGAAGCTTGAGAGTCCATGAATCCATAGAAACCAAAATCATTTGATTCTAACTCCATATGTGAGAATTATGAAAGTTAGAAATTTGAGAGTTTTTTTTTTATTTTTTTAAACTCACCCTTCTCCCTACACACACACACACACACATAACAAATTGGTAAATTACCATTTTAATCCCTATATATTTGATAAATTACAACTTAAACTTGATAATAATGTTTCTTACAATTACATCTGGACTTAATTATAAAAAAAATCTTTTGAATAATACTTATAAATCCTTCAAAATATTTTTATTTATTATTTTATTATTTTTTTACGATGTTACAAAAGCTATGAAGAAACCCTTTGGAAGCAATAAGGATTTCAAATCTAAGAAATCCAACTTGGATGTTATTTTATTTGAATGCAACAAACCAAACATATAAAATAAATTGTCCTAAGCTAAAGAAGAAAAGCAAAAAGGAGAGTGACAGGAATATTTCAATGGCCACTTGGAGAATATTGAAGACTCTAGCTTTAGTGATAGCGATGATTTAGAGGAAGTTGCAAACTTATGTTTGATGACTATTGATTGAACTTCCAACAACAAATCTAAAGTTGATCAGACTTCTAGAGCTACTAAAAACTCTGAACCTACTTCTTTTGACAATGTTTTACATAAGGTAAAAACATTTGAAGCCACCTTTTTATGATGAACTTGAATGTTCTTTTGGTGATCTTATAAGGAATTAAAAGCTTTATCCAAAAAGTATATATTGCACTTAATAAGGAACATAAAGCCTTGAAATCCGAATAAAGATATTTACATGTGTGATATTTCAAAAACTAATTTTGAAAAATTAAAAGAGAAGGATTTGCAACCACAAGATCTTTATGCTGAAGCCTCTAAGAAATTAGAACATGTTATTTTCTGAAGCTAATTCCTTGAAAGGGAATTACAAGTTACTCTTAATAAAAATCTTGCATAGATACAAGGGAATTACAAGTAGACTGCATCACTGAAGATCTCGCTAAGCTAACCATGTGAAATCACAATCTTGGCTCTTTAGGGAAATCAACTTTTTAGAAATGGAAAACAATGACCATGGTACAAAAGTTTTGAAAATGATAGAAGATGTGAAAATTATTTTATGAAAGCATCATCTTCATCTCATTCTCATTCTCATTCTTATGTTACATGCTTTCATTACAATCATCCTAGTCATATTGTGAAGTTTTGTGATTATAAGAGAAATATTTCTAAGCTAAAGTCCGTATGGGTGCACAAAGGAACCAAGGTAATTTCTAATGCTAATAATATAGGACCCAATTTAGTTTGGGTACCTAAATCTAATTGATTTCTTGTAGGTTTGCCTAAGAAGTAAGAAAGTGCACAACAAATGAATAATGGATGGTACTTGCTCTAGGCATAGAATGGGTGATAAATTATAGTTCACTCATTTAGAGCTAAAAGACAAAGGAATAATTAGCTTTGGAGATAACAATAAAGCTAAAATAATTGGCTCAAGCCTATCAATTGAAGGTGTTTCCCTTGTTAAAGGCCAGAAATACAACTTACTTAGTATGAGTCAAATTTGTGATAAGAACATAAGAGCGATCTTTGAACCCACTCATTTTGAAGTTCAAAGGCAACATGACAATCACACCTTATTTGTTAATAAAAAGTTTGGAAATGTTTATTTGGTTTATCTTGATACCATATATAATGGTTGTTTTAATGGAAACAGGAAGGGGGGGGGGGGGGGGGTGAATTGGTTAATAAATTAAAAAAATTAAGAGAAATAAATTTTAATGAATAAGAAAAAGAGATTAAGAGACACAAGGATTTATAGTGGTTCGAATATTAACCCTTCATCCACTCCCAAATTTTACCAATTAGGTGTTTCACTAAACAAACAAGGAATACAATGAAAGTTTTCTTAGTTTGCTCACAACTAAGTGTCTTCCCATGCCACACTAAGCTTATTAAGAGTTTTAAGGCTCACTCACAACTGAACTCAAGTAATTTTATGACTCAAATTAAAAAATCTGAAACCCAAGTGTTTTTAAGGTACACACTTAAGCCTTTCCTTGTGTTTTAATGTCTCTCACACAATACAAAAACAAAGTGAAAATTTCAAGAAGGTAAATGAAGGTTTTCTACTTACAATTACAACATAAACTCTCAAATAACCTATGAATATTGTGACTCTAAATTGTTATTCTTTCTTCAAGCTCTTGTGTATGTTTTGATGCCTCAAATACTTCCTTTTGTATGCAGAAAATTAGAAGTAGTCGTTCTTAACCAAACAAGAAATTCAAACTTGGTTAGTGAGGCTCCATTTTTTCAAAGCTGCCATCTTGCTTGACAAATGAGCATGTCTGCTTCAAAATTCAATAACTCCATGTTTGCTTATTGAAAAATAGTTATTCCTTTTCTGTTAGAAACTAGACATCCATACCTTTTAAAAAAAATATACATACCATTTTCTGGAAGTTGGTATATCTTTTGCAATAATTCAAATAATAGATGCCTAAACCATGTGACTTTCACCTGGAGCACTCTATATTCAAACATCAATATCTCCTTGTAGAAAATTCAAAATGGTTCTCTATTTTCTTAATTACAAAGTAGACTTACAGGGCTATAACCTCACCAAATTTCAGGTTTATATCATTCTTCTACAATATTTGACAATATTTTGAATACAACCTATCTACACTATCTTCTTATATCAGCATGACCATTGATCAAACAAAAATTCATATCTTTAATTTTTTTAACTCCAAAAATTTAAATAAAATTTTTTCTGAACACTAGACTTATTGGGCTTCCCATCCATATATAATTTGTTGTATATTTATTGCCCAATTAGTGCATTTTATCCATGTGATTTAGCCTATCCGAATTTGACTCTGCATATTCAATTTTCCTTAAGTCTTAAACTTCCAATATAGCATGTTCATTGTGCATACATTATAAGTTAAATTAGCCTATGACATATTTTATCTTTTTATTGCATATCTTTAGCCTTTAATTCAAAATCTCTCACCAATTAACCCAAGTATTTTGTTGAGGTTTACACCTGAACCTATCCACCTAAGCTAAACACCATGAATCAAGTGTTTTAATAAGGTTACTTGAACCTATCCACCTAAGCTAAACACCGTTAACCAAGTGTGTTTAATAATGTTTACACATGAACCTATCTGGTTAATTCATGTCCATTCTTCTAAGATAAAATTCTGGCTTTTGTATAAAATAATTACTTTATCAAAAAATAATATATATCCTTTTATGGTGTGAAACTTGAAAAACACTCAACAAATATACTAGTAAATAACTTAATATTTTACATCATAAAAATCATTAGTAAATCCTTGGAGCTGATAATCTCCCCCTTTTGATTATGACAAAACATTAAGTTTTAAAAATATAAAAGTACAAGATAAAGAAAAATTTTAATATTTTTATTTCTTCCCCATTTTGTCATTAACCAAAAAGGATAACAAAATGATACATAAAACATTGGGGTAGATGAAAACTCCCCCTCAAAAAAATCCATAAAAAAGAAAAAAAAATCATAAAACATGAAGAAAATGCAATTAAGATGATAAAGAAAATATATTGGCAAGAATAGTCATTTAATTAGCTAAAGACTGATTTGTTAAAAATATTTAATTTTCTTTATCTTGTACTTTTATATTTTTAAAACTTAATATTTTGTCATCATAAAAAAGGGGGGATTGTTAGCCCTGAGGTTTTCACTAATTATTTTGATGATGTAAAACATTGAGTTATTTACTAATTTGTTTGCTAAGTGTTTTTCAGGTATCACATTATAAAATGATGCATATTATTATTTGATGAAGTAATTATTTTATATAAGAGTTATAATTTTATCTTAGAGAAGTGATCAAGCTTATAAAGCTTTCACCCGCCAAGTTTGATGATCTTGTACTCCCACTTAAGGTTGAAAATCGGCAACAAGGCTCTGATACTAACTCAAATTCCAAGAGGGAGAAGGTGAATTGGTGCAAAATTAGAAATTTAAAACTTTACAAGAATGGAGACAAGTAGTTTATAGTGATTCGGATACAACATGTCCTACGTCCACTTCTCCCAAAGACCAACTTTGGGGTTCCACTATCCACCAAGTATACAAATGAGAGTTTTACAGAAGTTGACCCACAACTTGGTGTTTACCAAGACTTACACCAAATCTTATAATGAGTTTTTACCCAAGGCTCACTGACAAACCCTAGTGTTTACAAGGCTCACACCAAACCCAACCCAAGTGTTTCCCAATCCTCACAAAGATTGACACTTATACAAGGTGGAAAGATCACTCAATCCAAGCAACTAATGCTAATGAGTTCTAACTACCCACACTCAATAAACTGACCAAGAATTTATTACAAAGAAATATAAGAAAAGACACATTTATGATGGGTATTTAGAGCCATAAAACCCAAAACTAGCTGTTAGAAACACCTCATAGGTTTTCTCTAACGGATAGTAAAAACTGCATTTAATGCTCTGCAGGACGTTAGGTCGCGTGAGTGATCTTCCTTGTCATAGCCATGAGATTCGAATATATCCCAATAGCTAGTTTCTTATGAAGGTCATGGGGGCGATCACCTTAATCACGAGTGCGATGAAACTGCCAAGGGAAAGGCTTGGAAGAGGTCTTTTAGAACTTGGATCGTGGGAGTGATCAAAGATATCGCATGGGCGATGCACACTCTTGAATCCAATTCCTTGCAAAGGTCACAGGGGCGATCCCTATGGTCGCTGGTGTGAGCCACTTGTCCTGAACTTTCTCTTCCAGGTGAATCTATTGCTTCTTGGATCGTGGGGGCGATAGCTTCGTCGCAGGCGTGACCAAAGTTATAGAAACTTTGGTCATTCTGGACTACTTAATCCTGGACACGATGAAGGCAGATCATGAGGGCAATAAGGTCATCATGGGGACGATGGTCCCGATCGCGGTTGTGATTTATAGGTCACTTTGCCAATCCTTGATTCTACTTATTGAAGTTTAACCTACACACTTGGGAACTTGTTTAAACACTTAATAAAGGTTGTTAAACTTAAAATAAGTTAGATTGAAAGCACTTAGGCCAACAGATTACAATTGAGATAAGAGTACTCAAAAAAGCCGGTTAAGATTTTGGAATTATTTTTGGGGACAACAGATTTTGATTTTTATTCTTTATTTTAGTGTCTTATTATTAGTGATTCATTAGTGATGAATATGATAACCGATTTTGGAACTATAATGCACAAGATTCTTTATATGATGATGGATATGCACAA
>CANYLF010670226.1:0-29706 GCA_948193215.1 Bocquillonia castaneifolia
TTTTTTTTTCAATTATACTTACTTACTTTGGTAATTTGTTTCATTTGTTTTAGAATTACCTAAGGGTGGTTCTACTACTACTACTAAAAATTGAAAATGGTGGAAGTTTTTTGGTTGATGCTTGTTTGTGATGCATCAAGACTGTTTAATGGTGGAAGCTATTATTGCTAACATGTAAATATTGTCCCTAGTCCCTACTGTTGTGATGCCTCTTTATATTGATGTCCCAAACTATTTTGCATCATTGCATAAGTAGTCGAAGCTAAAGCTATGTTTTTTTTCCTCTTTTTAACCAAATTGTTTTATATTTGTTTTAAAACTTCTGTTTTTAATCCTTTTGTTTTATAAACTGTTTTATCATTTACAAATTTCAACTTTGTTTTTAATTAGTTAAAACTTATTTTATTCCTTTTCAAATTTCAATTTTGTTTTTAGTTCAAACTGATTGTAAACTGTTTTAACCTTTTGTTTTAGATTGTAAACTATTTTATCATTTTCAAATTTCTACTTTGTTTTGATGTTTTAAACTTGCTGTTCTGGGCTATGATGAATGCTTCCACCACTTCTATCTGACATATAAGGCCTGTTGAGCTTTGGAGGTACATTTTTGTGCAATCGTTCAATTCGCCTTATAAAATGACTTGGGACTAATCAAAATCTGAGCCCACAAATCATAGTTTTCACTTGCATTCAATTCAATTATATTCTTGAATTGCAGCAAATATGTTTATACTGTATTTTCCCTGATCTCACTTTGCAGGCAAGAGTTTGCCTATGGGATGTAAATGCTTGAACTGTTGAACATATGAACCTTGCCTGCATTTGCTTGGTTTTTTGGATGCTTCTGCAGGAATTATTTTGAGAACTGATTGATAATTTTTCTAGATCAGTTCTGGTATGTGTGTGTGTGTAGTTTAGCAAGCACATAATTAATTAGCTTTTATATCTGCTGCTGTTCTTATAAATTTTTGATGGTAGCACAGTTTGATCTTGATTACACTTGCAAATTTAAAGTATCAGCATTTTTTGTTTATCATGAAATAGTTATAAAATTGTAATGTTTTGCATTATGGCACAAACAATTGTCTGCCAAAATTTAGTCCTCTAATTTGTAATTATGTAATTATAAACAAAATGATGTTAAATTTAATATTATGAAGTTGTATTTTTCCACAATTTTTTCTTTGTGATATGGATTCAAGGTCCGATCCAATAAGCCCAAACCGAAATGAAATTTAGCCATCGAACCGAACCGATCATTTTTATCAGTTAATTTAACCATCGGTTTAGGTTCTTATTTGGTCGGTTTCGATTGGAGTTCCAGAATTAGTACGATTTGATCGATTTGGGTAATTTTCAAACCGAACCGAACCCACGGATGTACACGGCCTAAATTCATGCTTATAACATGTTTGTTGTACCAAGGGGGAAAAATGTCTCTCTTTCCTGGCTGCCTCCATTATCTTATTTGGATTGATTAAAAAAAGATGGGAATGTAATAATTTAATTCCACTTATTTGTCACTTTCCAACTATAATACTTGGATTGAAATTCTTACCTGTTTGTTAATATCAACACGTATTATAATAGCAATGACTAACGAGTACAAAACAGGAGGAGGAGATAATGATTAATCCAAGCAATTGATTCTGCTACTAATTTCTAATTACCTAATGATTAAAAAGCAAAAAAAAAAAGAAGAAGAAGAAGAAGAAGAAGAAGAAGACGCGTGAACTTTCCTCAACGAGTGAGCTGGTGTAAGTCAGTCAATGGTAATAGCATTAGAGTCTGCCTTTTTATAAAAAAACAACAACAAAATTATTCATTCCCCCACTTTTCCACCCGGCGCGTGCGTATATCTCAAACCATTTTCACCATTTCTCTTCAATTCAGTTATGTAAATCCAATCAAAACTTACAAATGGCATCTATCCGTCGAACGCTGTCTCCGGCCTATCACGACCGTACATACAATCAAAACGGCAGCGTTTCATCACCTGCATCGACGGCCACCAGCTCTCCGTTATCTCTCTTCTCCTCTTCCTCCTCATCTCAAAAGTTTTTCAGTAACAACAATAAGCATTCTTCTTTGTCTTGTTTATTACTACTTCCACTGCCTAAATTCTTGTCTTCTATTCTCCTTCAAAAACGACACCGTTTTCGCAGATCCTTATACAGATGTATAATATTCTTCATTCTAGGGTTTTTCCTAGGCATGTTTTTGTTTGGACACGTAGATAACGATGTCCAAAACCACGATTTCTCTTTCGAGATCAAACCCCCTCACGTCAATGTTCAATTAGACAACGATAACAGTCGTACTCAAAATGACGATTTTGCACTCAGCACTGCCTCTTTAGTTTCAACAAGAACAAGATTTGATTACATTATCCCTAAAAACCAATTAATAGTGATTACTCCGACCTATAATCGAGCCTTACAAGCCTACTTCTTGAATAGACTAGGGCAGGTGCTGAGGCTGGTGCAGCCCCCTTTGCTATGGATTGTTGTGGAGATGAAAACGGCGTCGTTTGAGACTGCTGAGATTTTGAGGAAAACTGGTGTCATGTATAGGCATTTGGTGTGTGATAAGAATTTAACTAATGTTAAAGATAGAGGTGTTCATCAGAGGAATGTGGGTTTAGATCATATCCAGAAACATAAGCTTGATGGCATTGTTTACTTCGCCGACGATGATAATATCTATTCCATTGAATTGTTCGAAAGCTTGAGAGAAATTAGGTATAATTTAATCATTTCTTGTGAGAATTTTGTTTTATTATAGATTGCTTTTGTATCTTACATGAGTTGTTGTTGTATAGGATCAGCATCTGTTGAATTTTGGATTATGCTTATTATGTGGAATAGCAATTGTATGATATTTAGGTTGTGAATGATGCTCGTGTTTTAGTTACTTGGCAGGACTATATTGTGGATGTCCGTTGTTTGCTGAAACTTTCTTGTTCAGTCTCCACCTTCATGAATTTGAAGCATGACCTAGGTTGATGTCTTCTGCTATCACTTAATTTATTTCAGCACAAAGCGTGGTTTTTTACTTGTCTGATCTATCTGTGATTTTCTTCTCTGCTTTTCTTAATACAGATCGCAATTGTTTCTGCTTAGGAAATGTGATATATTCTCCTCAAATTCTAAACCGATGGGATAAGATATTTATATAAATTGTTAGAATAGTAAAGCTAACTTAAATCACTAGATAGATTTGCATGTTTTCCCTTGGTGTTATAAACTAGAGTTTGCACCTTGAAGTGTGTGCTTTGGTTCCTTAAACACTCGAGCTCAATTATTGTAGCTTCTGGTTCTTGCTTCTTTATGCTTCCTGTAGGTGATTCCTAATTGTGCTTTACTCCTTGTATAGACGGTTTGGGACTTGGCCTGTTGCAATGCTTGCGCGAAGTAAAAACAAGGCAATTTTGGAAGGTCCAGTGTGCAATGGAACTCAGGTAATTGGATGGCACACCAACGAAAAAAGTAAAAGACTTAGAAGGTTTCATGTTGACATGTCAGGATTTGCTTTTAACAGCACTATTTTGTGGGATCCAAAGAGATGGAAGTGTACCCATTTTAATCCGATTCGACAGTTAGATACAGTGAAGGAGGGTTTCCAAGTATGCATCACACAAGTTTATTTTCTGGATGTTCTCTCACTTTCATACAACCATCTTTCAAGGACACTGATATTATGTTTTGTAACAGGAGACTACATTCATAGAGCAAGTTGTGGAAGATGAAAGCCAAATGGAAGGGGTTCCTCCTGGCTGTTCAAGGGTATTGACTTGGCATCTTCATTTGGATGCTCATGGTTTAGTCTATCCGAGAGGCTGGCTGTTTGAAAAGAACCTTGATGTCATTGTTCCCATTCAATGATGGAGTCATCGACACTACAATTTTGATGCAAAGATGTGAAGACAGGTTTGGCTTCAAATAACAGATTTCTTTTCTAAAATTGGATGATAACCTTAATATATTACTGGAAGGTTGGCTTATATTGAAAGTTAAACACGTGACATGTATTTAATGGATTTATCATTTTAACTTTTAACCTTTTGAAGAATAAGTAGAAAAATATGAAGTACTTGCCCTACAATTTGGCTGTCTTAAATTTTATCATCTGTTGTTCATTATATTATAGTGGTAGATAGATGTGTAACTTTTGATGCAAACATTGTACTAACCCTTCTCTATTTTCTCATTTAACAGCTACAACATTTGCTTATTTGGGTGGCTGTTTGTGTTTGAGCACATTGTTGTTTGCTATGATCAGCAGCAAGCATGCCTGCCCACCTCAAAAGATGTCCAGCGGCCTTGGCACAGAAACAAAAGATTTTTTTTTTTAATTATTTGTGGAATTTCTATCACAACATTCTTTCACAGAAACGAAGCCCTGTTTTTGTTGTAGATTTTTGTTTGGCGCATTTTCATTGCTCAAGTTTTGGCAATTTTACATGCAAAAATGAAAAGGTGTTTTGTACTGTGTAGGGGGATATTGCTCCTTACCCATTCTTTGTATTGTGAGTGTAGTAGGTCTTTCATCAGATCATGAAAATAGAAACTTTGACAAGTCACATACTCAATATCCTGTTTTCCCCTTGTTCTTGGCATTTTCTTTGTTTCCTAGGGTTTGTAATTCTGGATGATTAGGCATAGCTCTTTGCCGTTGCTTATATTGATTATAGCTTTGATTTGACGAATTAAAGCGTTTTTTTTAAGGTTGGGAAAGAGATTCCTTCTTACATGAGATTTTTAGGTTAATTATGCCATCAGGTTATACCTATGGGGGCTATATTCCTATTGGCTTTAATTAATTGAACTCCATACAAAAATTAATATAGTAGCAAATTGGAGCTTCTAATTTCTAAAATAAAAACAACAGAAAGACTTGGGTTAAATCCATAGTATATGGCCTTTGATTGAATCATGCCATAGTTTTGTGGCCTTTACTAAGTCGTGCATAGTGGCTATAGGCTTCTGTTAACCTCATAAGCCGACCCTTCCCACTGGCATCCGGCCTTCACAAAGTACGGTCCTGTATATATTATAGGCTACTATAATCCTCATCCACTGGCCGAACGCTGTTCTTTTTTAGACGCAAGTTACATTTTATTTTTCTTGTCCATATGGTGGTTCAGAGTTCAAACTTAAAAGCTAAATTTTGATTTTTAAAAATAGAAGCTAAATTTCTTTTACAGACAGCTTTTAAATTTTTATATTTTAATTTTAATAATATTACAACTCTTCTAGCTTAATTTCAAAAAAAAAAAAATACTCACACACCAAGGGTACACTACATTTGTCTGAATTTTTAAACTCAAAAACATTAAATTTTATTTAGTATATGATATTATCAGGTCTATAATAAAAACTTTCTTTTTGCCAAAATCAAGTAAGGAGGATCTAGTTTTACACTAATACTAAAACTAAATTATATAAATTATAACTAAATCAAGTGGCGCATATGTATATTAAACCAAATCAAGCTGGCCCCTTGCGTTTTATTATGGCAATGCGGAGACAAATGATAAAAAGTAGTACATTTTTCATCCATCGCCAAGAACATGTTAGATGCTGTACTTGTCGCTTTCAGACCAAATCAGTTCACGTACTTATACAAAGGACAAGGGGCATATTGACATAAAACATCGATCATCCTTCCCTCTAATTACATGGCCCCTGATGTATGCAAGGAACCGAACTTGGTTAATCTCCTAAAACCCAAGCACCGAGCACATTAGGCTACTTAACCCATGTGCTTTGCATACTGACCCACTGCGCACCTTTCTTAAAAAAGCGCCCGTAACTGAAGATCAAAATTTCAAGGAATTAATTACACCAAGGACTTGGAAGAAGAATGAAAAGTAGTTTTTAATTATGGTACAGTAATAGGGCAGCCGGGTAAAGGATTGGGATTCCTCTTAAAGGCATTTTCTTCGCTGAAAAGGAAACTTCACCAGTTGGGCTAACACTTCAATTCTTGCGCTACCAGTTGTGTATCAAGTCAAAAATATGCATTTTAGCATCATCGACCAAAAGCAGAGTGTTCCCCTTTCTGCCAAGCAGAGCTAATTGGATGAGGATCAGCATCTGAAATGGCCCTGTATAATGCCCTTCTATACAATATATTGATTTCTGATTCTTATAAAGTTCATTGTCATGTAAGATTTGCTCCATGAATTGAGGAACTTTTGTCTGAAGTATGTAGCGAGTTGATGTGTGGCTGCGGTTGCTGTATTTGTGAATCATTGAGAAGACCAAGAACTCCTAATGTTGATCTGCAAGATACAGTGCAATGATTTAAGATAAAGGAGAGCCACCATTACAAGAGCATGCTAGAGCATAAAACAGCATATGAAAGAAAAGGAAATCCTTCATCACAATAGAAACCTGATCTGAGACTTGATCGTAAAAACTTAAGAATCTAAATATAGAGAAGATACCAGTTGTGTGTGTGTGTGTGTGTGTGTGTGTTACAAGATAGCTAGTCTTAAAACAAGAACGAAACAAGAAACAGGACCATGGTGACCCTTTTCATCCACAGGAGCAAATCATCATTTGAGTGGATGGAGAATGATTGATCTTTTAGGAGCCAAGGGCTGAATGGATCAATTATAGGGATGAAAATTTAGAATTTTCACTCGTAATGCATAATCAAAGGATGGATCTAGATCCTAACAGTTACATGCACTACATAATTTGAGCAGCCAACATCCCTTAACTGATGCTGATTATCAATAATTCACTTGGGCAAACTCCTCTCGAAAGATATGTTACTACTAAGTAATGAAATGAGTGCAAAATTCACTGGTTATGGCTGATATATCAACTTGTTCATCAAAACAGCATGTAACATACAAGAGACATGACAGACCTCTAAAGAAAAGGTCAATACATAAATAAATTATGTATCACAGTAAATCTCTCAGGAGCACAACTGATAGATTAACTCCATCAGAATTCAGAACTGTACCTAGGCAATGAAGTTCTGATACTTGGTTGGTTTGCATAAGCAGCCAAGGGGCCTCTGAGATTAGTATGCTTGCTCATAGCACTTTCAAGTACCGGAGGTGGTAACTGCAAGCAGCAAAATAAAACATGAAAAATTAATCTGCGAATAAAGATGTAAGGGAAAATTTACATTTAGAAGTTCTCCAGGAACACAAACCATTTGTACCTGTAGTAATACATGGAAAGAATGGGGCCTTGTTTGAGACACGCATTTTAAGAACCCAACCCACAACTTGGGCATTGTCCAGATCTGAAAGGAAAATAGGCACAATAAGTGATCTTGCAAACAAAAATAGACCAGGCATGAAAGTTAAATTGGGTTAAAAATTTCAAAAGAACAGAGTGTTAGTTTGGGCAGGCATACCTGTCTAGTCACAAGTTTGGAGAGCATCTCCATGACAAAATCAACCTAGTGATCAGCATAAGCATTGATTATTCCACATGATTCCAGTCTTAATAGTGAATATCATATGCAGCAGTAATCACTTTCATACTATACATACATACATGCATACACACACATACTGAAACTGATGAATGAAAATAACAATGAAGAGAAAAGGGCATAAAAAACTATAAAAAATGCACTAATGTTGTCAACGTTTTAATGGGTTTCTGCTGAAACTTAACTTACAGTTAAAAATAACACAGCTACATAATGCCACTAAAACAAAATCATATCTGAAATTGTATGACCAGCCTAATGCACAGAACAGTTGGGCCTTAGAAGACTGTCACTAGATAGTGAGGCATGTTCTCATATTTTATGGGTAAAAAAAATATTGATAAAGATACGAAGAGTGGATGCCAAAATTGTAAGAAATAATTCTAGAGAGTCGGTGAAATGCTTCAATAAGCTAAAATATGTGTACAATTTTGAACAGATTTAGAAATAGACTTAAGTTACCAGAGTGGGGAATGCATCAATTGCCTGAATCACTGTTCTCATAAAGAGCAGAGGCAAAGGAGTTTGATCAACCTGAAAACGTAGACAGTCACTAAAAGTATTGAACAAAACATTGTCTGTTTTCCCAAATAATTATCAAGAGTTACACACCATTTGATTCAGGGCCTTCGCCAAAACCTGCTGGGTAAATACTGTGCGTTGCTCGAAACAAGCTGAGCAGGCATCTGTTATCTGAATACATCCAACAGCAATGAACAAATATCACTGAGGGCATACTAGGAAGTTTAAGGAGCAACCAATGAAAGAGCCAAAAATGAAACAGTAATGTTGTCTTTCTGGTTCAGCTACCACAACCAATTACTATCAGCATGCAGACAGGGTTCAAAAGTTCGAATAAAGGTGCTACAAAAACCAAAATGAAGGCCCCACAAGAGAGAGAACTAATCATACATTAGAAAAATTCCAAAAGTTGCACATATTATATAAAGTCATGTGAAGTAATCTATGCAAAACATTTGTCTTGTGCACATAACAAAGAAAACTGTGCCAAAAATTAATCCTTGTTTACTTCTCGATATCATCATTAATGGCCACACCATAAACATGTTTGACCACTATACAACTAAGGGTATAGAACTCTGTGCACTGCATGGAAATAACAACAGAAAAAGGGAAACAAGAACAGCATTCATAGATCATCAGTCTTTAAAGAAGAAAAATAAGGATTCCTTTATCAGCAAAAACTATCAGAATTCAGAAACACAAAAAACGTGCCTTCTTGAGCACAAGGCCTTCTTTTTCAGGGCTGATATCATGGATGGCAACTAACACTTCTGCAGGAGTTAAAGCTGGACCAGTATGAGCTGAACCCTGCCATAAGAAAGCTATAAACTCTTAGCATCTTCCCCTCCCTTTACTAGGCATATTAAAATAGAAAGAGCTGACAAATGATTGCAAGTACTGCTTAGAACGCAACATAAAGCATTTCAACTTTGGCTTTATTTAACCAAAGGATTAAAAGGTCCAGAGATTACTTTATATTTTTCACAATTTAGGCAATTCAACTGAATTTATTGCAGTTGACAACTCTCCAAAATGAACTACAATATTGATAGCATTCGTTAAGTTTGTCATGATTCATATAGCATATAGAACTCTGCATCCACTGGCTAATAAGCTTTAATAGCAAACATTCTGTTTCAAAAAAAACTCATCCTTTTTCTTTAGAAGGATAAAATAATCCAAGTAAATACAAAAGTGTCCTACAGGCCCAAAATCAGAAAAGTAAAATGATCAGAATAGTAGGATTTAGTGTCTCATCAATTGGCTGTACACAAGGCAAAATGAGTATGATGTACAAATTGCATAGTTAACGTGAAAAATTGAATAAATCATTCACATGTACCTGTAAAATGTGAGCAAGTGCCATCTGAAACTTTTCTATTGGAAGACCAACTAACTGAGGGAAAATAGGTAGCACCTGTGATCATTAAATGATTGAAATCACATTAGATTGTGAAATAAAAAAACCAGCAGAATAAAACTTTCAGTAAAGCCTGGCTTATCAAGACAAGAAAGTTGCCAGCACTAGACTTGGAGATCATATGATCTGCAAAGACAAAAAAAAACCCTACGAATGCAACTTTTTCAGGCATTATATTAACGTAGATTCAAGTGGAATAGAACTAGATCAAGAGATGTCAAAATACAAGGGAGAGATAGAACATCTGATGTTCTCATACTCTATCCAGGTCAAGAATATATTCTAACTGGGTTCCCAGATTAGCTACTTATTGGTAGTTTGACATGGACCTAAATGACCTATAGATTGCAGATCTTATTAAACTCTTGTATGGAATTACAAGATGTGAACTGGTTTTACAAAGTTGAAAAAAGGTCCAATATCAGGATGCCAGAATTTTATTATTTCATATATGATAAACTTTTCAGTCATAGTAAAAGGAGGAAATGATTATTATTTTTTCAAAGATTTTGCATTAAATTAACATGAACAAATGTGCAGATGACCAAAAATAAATATGAGAAAAACAAATACTGAAGCAGACCTCATTCTTGGAAAGTGAAGATAAAATTGGAATAAGTATAGTTGCATCCTGCAAGAGGACAACACGCCACATTAGGACCATCCTAACAGTAATTTGATAGAAAAATCAAGTAAAGCATAATAACTAAGAGAACCTTTAACTTAGTTTGATGTAAATGTTTAACGGTAGAAATTAGATCAGCAGAAGGGGTTGCCTCTTGAGTCAGTTTTTGCAGCACCTTGCCAGAAAACAAAAACAAATTTCAACATCATTCACGAGTAGAAAATCACACCCAATAGAATTTTGAGGCTGAAGCAGAATTCAAATGATAGTGCAGAAAATAATATTACCAGCATCAGAAGATTTTCACATCCTTCTGGTGGATTAGATATTATACAGAGCAGCTCTGAACAAGATGACCCTAGGGCCCTTATAAGGATAGGGATATGACGATGAATGGCCTGCATTAGAAAAGTTAAGTTAGAATAGGGGAGTCGAGTAATTGCAGTAGCAATCACATTTGCTATGGGGAAGAGAGAAGGATGGTAGTGGTGGAGGGTGGGACGGAAGGAGCGGGGGCAGTAACAAGGCACAAAATTCCATCCACTCAAGATAGATGACGGGCACAACTCTTCCAGACTTCAAACCATTTAATAATATCATTCAGCAAACAGAACTATAGACACATACCAACCTAAACGACGGACAACACTAGTCTTTTAAACAAGTAATGGGTTCAACCTCGCAAATGCCAGAATCAGAAATGTGGTCTATGGTTATAGTGGTTTAACTGACATTTCTAAGAGCATTCTAATTGATGGATGATTGGGGTTATCACACATGAGCAAATTAACCCAATCAAATCTAAGTTTTCATGCATTTGACCACTGACTTTCAACTAAGAATACACTAAATCTGCCATTATATATTACAGTTGCAAAAGATATTGTAATAAATAAGTTTAAACCTGCTTTACAGATTTTGGAGCTCGCCCATAGATATCAAATACGAGCTGAAGAAGACTAGGTTTCTGCAAGGAAAGAAACTCAATCAGCATCATTTCAAAAAGTACAAGCAGAAAATGAAATTTTGCCATAAATTTTGAAGTTAAAAGTGTTGCAAAATTGACAAACCTGTGTGCACAAAGCAAAAAATAAAGAAATAAGCCGTTGTGCTTCTGACAGTGACATTGTTGATGTATTTTGGACTACTAGTTGTGCATTTTGAGTGTTATTTTCATAATTTCCAGTATCTGAGATTTGAGAGCCACTGACTGACGTCTCCTGAACTCCAACCTGACAGAATTTCCAGGAAGGATAGGATCACTAATCAAAAGAAATTGTTAAATACAAACTCTTTTGCCAAGTTTCCCCTTTCCAAGTCAACCCCAATAGTAGGTGTGCATCTTTTGAAACTAATGTGATTACTTTTCTGCTAATAGTTTGTTTGAAGAAACAGCACGGAATGTTTTTGGAAATTTATAAGCGTGTCTCATTGTTCCAATATGTCATGGATGCAAAAAAGCAGTTGGATTGGGAGTATTAACAGATAAAAAATTGTGACTCTGCAAGATCCATACCTCCCCTTCTCTTTGGTCAGTGGACCCTGACTGTGAGGGCTCTGTATCTGATGCATGCTGATCTACAACAGATAGCAACATCTTTGTAGCAAATTGCTCAATTTTTTCTGCTATGTAGTTTATTTGATACAGTTTGTTTGCCACCTGTCAAGAACAGAGAAAAAAATTAAGGATTATTGGCACAAGGAACATGAAACACAGCTTCTTTACTAGGCAGAAGAAACAGTATTCACTTTCAAATGGAAGAAAGAAAAAAGGCTAAACCAATGGTTTTTGAAGCAAGACTTCAGAGTTTTAATGAGCAAAAAGAATCCATACCAGTCGGATAGCTTTTGCTCGAATGTCATCTTGCGAGTGAACAGCACACTGCCATTAGGATAGAAGCTCATCAGTATAATTGAAAATTGAATAGTCGCTCTTAAAAGTACTCCCCACACTCCTGCACAGCACAATATGTTTCATGGAGGCTTCACTCCTTCTCAGTTATTCTTCTCCATGTGAAAGACAAAGGTCAATGCATTTTTAGGGGAGTTCCTCAATATATAACAAAATAACAAATAGTATCACAGTGCCATGCTGTTGGTGGGCCATAGTCTCCAAATCGGATAAACAAGTTAATCGATGGTACTAGTATTATAAATGTATTTTAAGGTTGAACAAGGGGCATAAGAAACAGTTTATAATCTCCTAGAAGTGTCAGCATCCAACTACCATGCCATATATAGGAAAGGGTATGACTGACTTTAAGCGCGTATATATGAGAATCAAAATATAGAAACCCTAATCTGTCTAGTACTATGAGATTTTTTCAAATGACCGACTTACCTTCAAAGCTATATCTAAGCATGCATTCCGATTATTTGGCCGACTCAGAATCAAACCCCATACAGCACCAAGGCCTTGAGTGACACGCTCACCATCATGAACCTCTTTTCCATGGATATCCAAAACCACACTATAGCAGAGATCATCTAATAATTTCAAGGCTGACTCAGGCAAAAATGGAACTTCACCGAGAAGTCTACTGAAGGACTTGTCTGAAGCTGGAAAAGCATCCAACAGAGATTTGGCCTACATTGGAAGACTCATGAAAACCTTATTCTCATAGAGAGCATACAGCATTGAACCATTTGAAAGGTACCTACCACTGCCAACAGGAATTTCTCATACACTGCAGAAGCATACATGGAACTTCCTGACGAATTAAGAATCATAAGAGAATGCAGGTGGTACAAAATATGCATTACAAGCTCATGCCCCTGACCAAAAAGAAGAAAAATGTTAGATCACCATGTTTATGGAGTCCATTATTAACTACATCATAATGTTATTGACCGAAGAAGTATCACAGAAACACTACTTTTAGAGCTCTGCAATTCACAGAGTAGATTAATTTTGAGCCTTACACATGACATGTGACTCCAATTTATCTCCAAGAGTGACTATAACTATGGATGAATTCCAAAGAAATCATCCTGACACCATAAATATGAGGACGTATATTACCAACAGATTAATTCCAAATAAGTCATCCAGAGATCCTGACAAAAAAAAAGTACAATGAAAATACCTTTTGTAGCCGATAATCCACAACAATATGTTTCTGTAGCATCCCAACAATGTCATCATCTGCATCTATCTGAAACAAACAAAAACCGCCATGATTTGCAAATGCAACTGCAAACAAGTATCAAAATGGGAAGAAAAAAAGGACAATAAAAGTCTCCAAGATTGTAACTAAAACCTTCAGACATAAGATTAATAAAAAAAGATATTATGCTGTGCCCTCTATGCTGAACAAGATAACCATAAGGCAGTAGTTGAATGTGCAAATGTCAAACTACACCAAAACGGAAGTGCTAATGCATTGATTAAATAGGTGAAGTTCTTATTCAGATTGCTTCACACTGACAAGAAACTGACACCAATGCAAATCAGACAATATCTACTCCATTTACTTGGAACCTATCAGAGATTGCATTCTACTCATCTTCTTTTACCAATAAAAATAAATGTGATGTCCGCATCAAAATTGAGCTAAAAATTTTATTTGACCAGTCCACAATAGCAGAAAGATTTGCATCTTCATTTACAGTCACAGACAGCATAGCAGCTCATATATCAGTAGATTGAGTTATTTCCTTTGGGTGTGGTTACTGCAAAATTGAAAGGCCTTCAATGATGATAAACATTCTATAGCTTTCTTATAGGAATAGAATCCATCGAGTTCAATTTAGATTTTTTTATCACTTGCTTCTTAGGTTCATCTTGGGATATTATCTAATTTTTCTTCTTTAGCTTCTGCTCTGCTCTATATATATTTCCACGTACTAAGGTTGCACGAATAAGATTTCAGATATCTTTCTGAAGAAGTTAGTAAGAAGGGATAGCTAAGAAACAGCAAAGCCATGCCACAACAAACCTTTATTTCTTGCAGAATTATATTTTTATACTGCACCTCATTACACTATACAAACAATGCTTTTACTTGGTAAAATTGGATTAAAACATATAGCCAATTTGCGCATAACAAGATTCAAAAAATAATGATAATGTGCTTAAACGCATTCAACAATCAGAGAAAGATACTTCTTAAAGGAGTTCAACAATCAGAAACTATGCAGCCTCTACCTGAGCAACCAATCGAGCAAGTAATGCCATGCGTGTCAGACTACAATCAGTCCCCGGTAGATGCTTGTAAGATTCAATAATTCGTTCAACAGCCAAGTTCCTCACATTTTTTTGCTGTTCCTCATTTAGTTCAATATATAATGGAAGCTGAGGCAAATCCTGACAGGTCTCTTCAAGAATTGATGAGTTTGAAACAGTAGGAGAATTCTGATCAAAGTCCATCAAAGATGATGTTTCATCCTCATATGTCATTTCAACATCCGACCACTTTGATGCAACAGAATCCTCAACTGTTTGAACAGAAGGAGCATGATCTAAAGAAGTATTGCCCTCTGAAATGGGGACAATTTCCTCAGATTTAGTGAAAACCTCCTCTTTCAAACTTCCCAGATCAGTTTCAGGCACCAACGGACTTTCTAGTGTTTTATCATCACCTTCAATGTTTGACATCAGAAGTGCAGGAGGATTCTCAGTAGATGTCACAGCTGCAACTGAAAAAGGTTTGCTTGAGGAAATTGAAGCATCAAATTCCGGTTCTGTAGCGCCTGCATCATCTGGAATAGGCACGGATAACCCTCCAACAGGTGTTGGTGTACGTCGTGGATCAAGGCGACGTGGGTCCTGAAAATTAATGGTTAAGTTAATCTAAAATAGGTACAAAAAATAGTGATACAATTTGATCAGCATGTGTGCTTTTACCCTTCTTGGATCACGTTTAGAATCAATTGGGAAATTATTGACAGCGGATGCATCAGATAATGACAAACTGTTTGAGACTGCTGCAGCAAAAGGTATTTGTGGAGTGTAAACTGGAGGGGCAGAATTTGTTGAAGATGATTGCGACATAAATTGAGCAGGACTGCTTAGAGAAGCAGTTTGACGAGTCACTGGTACATTCCCAAGCCTTGTCAAAGGTGGGGGATTCTTAGGTAAATGCTTCATATTAGTGATTACTATATCAGCTAGCAGATCAGGGTGAATACTTGAAATAAGAATTTCAAGCGATTTGGCACCTCTCTCTCCTTCAGCAAGCAATGCACCAATCATAGCTATCATTTGTTCAGCAGGAGTCAAATCACTATCTAATAAAGGAGCATTAGAAGATAATCCATTCACAGATACTGATTCCTCTTCCTCAGAATCATTTATTTGCATTGGTGAGGCTGCTGACATAGCAGGACCATAACGAGTTCGCTTAGCTGACACCTCATGGCCATTGGCCAGCTCTTGGTGATCTAGAGGCAGAGATCTCTTTCGGAAATGATCACTTGAAACTGGAGGTTGGCTTGATGATTGATCATCCTAGTGAAAAAGTAAACAGATTCAATGACAATTAAACTTCCACAAAAGACAGCAACAAGATTATGAAAATAAAAGAAATGACTGTGATAAAGTCATTCAACAGAATAAATACCTTGCTGACCCTGGTTTCACGTGAAGCACGATCATTATTTTTAATCATTTTATCAACTTGACGAATAACTTGATCAGCAGCATCCCCAGCATTCATAGCCCGTAAAGCTCTAAGCAATTTATCTCTTGACTGCTAATGAAAACCAAAAAGTTCTCAATTTGTCAAGCATGAGGACAGGGACAAAATATTAGAACTGTAGAGCATCACACAAGTGACAAATGGGCTAATACTATAATACATCAGTTCATCATTTCCTATGATAGGCAATTATCCAGAAGGAGCTGCAACAACACAACTTTGTGTCACCTGAGCTTTCAGAGATCTCTTCATTTAAAATGAAAATTTAATACTTGTGTTAAAAAAAAAAGAAATGAGTTGATAGTGATGCACATTCAAGTACAGGGGAAGCGAAGTTGATTTTTGAGAAAGGTCTTGATAGTGCCACATGGTGGTTCTTCATCACAACACAGAAGTGAGATGGAGAGACAAGAATCAATCACTACAAATTTTTATATAGCAGAAATTTGCTTGGCTTTTCGCTATGTGCATTATTACGTGTTCAAGTTGCAAAGGAAGACTGAGCCAAAGAGAGCAAATTCTAGTGCCTTGTTAAGTAGCAAATGACAATTTTATATTTTCTAAAGACAGAAGTTAGCCTCATATATGCAAAATACAACTAGAGCTATGAGCTTTCATTATTCAAAATGTTGTAACTTGAAATGCAGCAGATACCAATGTATTTTTGTAAAAAGATTTAATGCAAAAAAAAAGAGGAAATCAAAGCATTTATAGTAAATGTAAAATGGTGCAACTTCACCTCAAAGATGGCAGGATGTAGACACCGCAGGAATCCCAGAAAGGCGGTTCTCAGAGAATACTGGATACTAACAGTATGATATCCTTTCAGTGTCTCTGAATTTGGGTTAAAATCAAGCAATGCAGAAAGAATGGCACCATAGCGGAGAGGCCTCTTCCTAGCTATAGCTGCAAGACTGTCAGATGGATGAGTATGTCATTAGACTGAAAAGAAGAATAACAAGACGAATTATATAAAACAACTAAAGAGATAATAATTGTGCAAAGTAATAGAGATCAGTCTAAGAGAAAAAAAAATGATTGCAATTATGCTGAAATGAACAATAATAGTAATTAACAAAATATATAGTAGTCATATGTGTTCACAAGCTTTTGAGCAAAGTTGAGAGAAGATATCCATATCCATTGGTTAGAAGCATAATAATTTCATAGGTGGATAAGATATAGGCATAGACAAAAATAAGGAGAAGCCACGATATAGAAGTTCATGAAGCATGAGAAAAGGAATACAAGTTTGAAAGAAACACATGAGAGAAATGAGAAAGCAACCATCTGAAGGCCTACCAACCCACACCTTTTAACTGATTGCTTATGGTTCCTTATTATGCCCCAGGTTCAAAATTTCCTACATCCCTGAACAGATACACCAATACAAACTGATGGCCATGACTCCGCAATCAACATTTCCATAATGGCATCCTTTAATATGAATAGATACAGGGTGCACAAAAACAATGAGATCATGCAGGCTTGAAATGCAACACAAAAAATTTTGGTGCATGGAAGCCTTCTGCTACAGAAGGTATGCAATTTTGAATGAAAGCAAAAGCATAAAAATGCACAGTTCACTTTAAAATTTGTAATATTTTCATTAATTTCTGGTAAAATATTTTGCTGACGTGACATATTAAGCACCATGATGTTAATATCCCTCAACACAGTAGCAAAGACTATTAACTTCTATAGACACAAGACTATTAATTGGCGTTGTGCTCATCTAGTTTAAGTAACAAAATAAATAAATGTGACAGAAAAGAGAGAAACGACTACCAATCTAAACAAAAAGCCAATTCACTGAATTTCCTACATGCTGAAACTCCACAAATGAATGAAATATCTTAGTTCATATTCATCAAGTTCCCTGACATCCCAAGAAAAGGGCAGGGCAAATACATTTTCCTCATACATCATTATATCACAGTTGAAGTTAAAGCAAACATGTATCCATGTCACTGACACCAAGGGTGCTACCACCCACAACACAGTGCACCATTAGTGTATTACAAAAGAAAAGCAAAAATCTGAAAGAAAAATAAAAAGAAAACATATGAAATATCAACCCAATGATGTAGTGATGATATGCTTCACTTCATGGGGATAGCTCCATGCTTTACAACAGTTCCACTGGATGCTGCAATTTAATTTCTTCCTAATTGCAACTTCCTCTGTGCAATAACAACAGCATTTCAATTTTGCTGGAATAAGAAATCTCAAAGAGAAGAGCTGATGCTAGTATAATCCTTGGTGTGTTTTACAAAAACATTTTTTCTCCTTTCAGTAATTAGTAGCTTGTTTCTTCTGTCAAGAAACTCTTCTGAGAGAAATAAAAAGTGTTCTAAGCTTAATATTATGGTCAAAATAGTTTCAGATCTCAACACCCCTCTGTAAATGTGAAGATAAATAAGTATAAAACCAGAACTGCATAACACTACATATATGATACATCAACTTCCTGTCAAATAGAGCATATTTTGCAGCTGAAACTCTCATCTAAAAGGTCAGTCAAAGATTCAAAACTGCAATCAAGCTCAACGTTCTGTATCCATTGGTGATTTTAAGGGTTCATATATTATCTTCAAATAAATAACATCACAATGCATCAGCTGCTCTATTGGATCAGAAAGTGACCTTTCTGCTAACTTCATGCAACAGACATAGAAAATAGGACAAGTCCTAATCAAGTTACAGCCAGAACTGACACACCGATTCTCGAGACTTATTCATGCTAGAACAGTTGTACTGCTGACCATAATCAGTATGTGTAGTTCATGCAATGTGAGTAGACTTGAAAAGCAGTTGAACTCATGATCAAACAGTGGAAAATCAAATAAAGGGAACTAATACAGACTGAAAAGAAAACATATGTCAAACAGCATACAATATGTGAAACTGAAAACCAAACTCTACCAAAGCATGCCAAAGTCAAATTCTCACTTATCCTCAAAACTGTGCAAAACTCTACCAGCACCAGAAATATCAAATTCTGGTAACCAAATCACTATCAAAAAAAAAAAAATTCTTGTAACCAAATCATACGTAAAAAGCGAAGCATGACATACCAAACTATGCTTTTCACTTTAAGGTCCTATTTCTCACAGGTTCATGTGCTGGTCAACAAAGCCTCCAAGCAAATGTTACGACCATAAGAGTTGACATAAAAAGTTCTAAAAATATTATCAGTGCATAGCAATATGTCATAATCATAAGAACTGGTGAAAGCAACAAATCTTGATCATTCAGCTTCCAAATCATTAAAAAAAACCTCGCAAAAGCACTTACACTTCACAAAAATTAAAGAACCTCTACATCAATGAAAGCAAATACTGTGGCTAAAGAGGTATTCCACCTACAATAATCTAGTTTTCACAACTAGATATGATAAACTTGAGAAACACTTCATCTTGTAATCATCTAGAATATACATGAAAAGTCTAGATAGCAGGAATAAAATGCCATTATTAACTTTATTGAAGGTTCTTGAACTTCAGGACACCATTGCTTTCATAATTGAACATAGCTGCATGAGATTAGGTTTTCCTGAATACTTGACGCATTCCCTAAGTTAGCTATTCAAATAGCTTATAACTGCTTTGCTTCACCTACTTCATAACATAAATCTTTTCACATGTAAACAAATTTATTTCCATAATTTATGGGTTCAACTGAAAATTCATTAGTTTATCCATTTCCCTGCTATCAACACATCCAAAATGAATATATTTTCTTCAAGCTTTAGCACATGCAATAGTATTGAAAACCTTGATTTGCAGATAACAAAATCCAAATGAATGTATTTCTGCATATTCATTAACACGATATGCCAGCTCAGTTACCAATACAAATGCAGCAAATTGAAAACCAAAAATCTAATGAATATGACAACTAAGTACTCATATCCTGGTGCAGAACCCAAAACATGCTTCCAAGTGCTAAACCCACACTGTGATCTTTCAATTCCCATTTGATGTTTAACTATAATGCTTCAGCAAAATGTCAAAAGAACACATACTGAATATTCCTATAAGTAATTCACTTTATGGCTAGAGAAGTAAAAATATGTTTAAAAAAGCTGTAACAGGTAGGAGATGGATAATTTGAGAAGTTCTACTTTCAGTTAAATCTAACAGTTTTAAACAAAATTTGTTCAGCTTAATTTTCAACTCCACAAAATGAACTAAAAAGCAAGTCAATCCTCATCAGCAACTTTCACCATTTTATGTCTCTGTTTCTAGAAGCGCTCAAATCTAAATCATTAATGTAACAAATTTTAGAAGCAAATCAACTTGATCCCTTTATTTCTGCATGCATCACTGGTTGATGCAATGTTAAATATAACTGCCAAGATTGGAAGCTTTCCTGGAAAGTGATACTACCTTCTTCAAAATGTGTTCATACAAGCATGATACAGTAAAATTTTAAAGCAATGGACCTCTGAAAAGCAAACGAATAAAACTTCCAGGCTGAGATAAGTTTTATATTTATAACTAACAGCCTAACAAAGTTGAGCCAGAGAGTATTAGGCTTTAAAAGGCAGCAAATATAGAGTAATAACCTTCACAAAGAAATGCAGCAGCATTTGAACAAGTCAGATGAGATTTAAAGCAGGTAATCCCTGGTTAAAAAGAACTTTTAATAATTTAAGGTATTAAAATTTGTATCAACTGTAACAGAACAATAATACATTTTTAATTCAGTAATCATCAGCTGTATGTGCATACATAATCTCACAAAACAGTGATAATGTAAATGGCCCCCTTAACAGTTTACAAAGCATAAACTGTGCTGCTTGACAACCCAGTCTCTCTCAGCACCTGGGATGAAAATTTTACCATCAGTTAACCATTCTATCACGGGCCAATTGTTCTGCATAATGTGAACATTGTCTAGCCCTGTAACTCCAATTATCTGAGCCACCAATGCAGCAGTATCCAAGCCCAATAATTCCTCATAAGAGAGCTGGTCAGCATGCTGCAATCATACCACAAACAAGCAGTGGAACTTGTACTACAACCTGTTTACAAGCTTCAGTTATCCCTCCAATATTTTCAAGATAGTATAACTGAAGGCAACAAGCAGTTTACTCCCCGTATCAAAATATATATTTTAAACCTTTTCATTGATTGGAAGATGCTTACCCAACTAGCAAAGGTAGATAGAAGGCATGTTAACAATTATCATAACCAAATGTCATGTTTGGATATGAAATACTAATGTCATAAGCAAATGCATAGGAGTAGAACAAAAACTAGAATACATTTTGAGTCATCACATTGGAGTGAAAAAAGTGAGAGCACAATGAAGCTCTCAAAATGTCTTTTTAGACAAAGGTGGGACTACAGAGGGGGGGAGCAACGCAAGGGCAGTGAAATGCACATAATGAAACCAACTATTCCAGTAGTGTCAGCTTAGCATGCTTACTGACATGGCATATAAACCACCGCACAAAATGATAAATAGAACAAAAAAGAATTTCAGAAATAAATGCCATTAGAGCTCAAACTGTCCTAAACATAACAAAAAGAATTTCAGAAATGAATACCATTAGAGAACCGAAACAAACATGATGATATGATATTTACAATATACACACACATAGATTTTTTCCATTTACCCAATCCACCATAAAAAAATTTTAAAAAAAACTCACGTGTGGTATATGATATTGGGGTCAAACAATGAGGTGGCAATTCTAGTTTATGCTTATGCACTGGTATTCTTCATTGACTCTCTTCTAATTAATTCAATACTAATCAGTGGGACAAAGAATGGTGGAAGTTCAAGCTAGCACCTTTTAGCAGTTAGGATAGAAGTTCTAGATGTTCTTTTTATTTTTAACACGATAACATTGTTACATAGTAGAAAACAGCGGGATGATACTTTGGGGCATTTGCATTTTAGCATCTTTTACAATAAAGTCATCAATAATCAAAGTTCATCTAATGAAAATAAGAATGACCTAGACATACCTTTAAAAAAAGATACACTTCTAAGTTATGACTGGCTGTTTAGACTTGAAAAGAAAATGCTAAATAATAAATAAACCAAAAAAACTATAAAGCAATGAAAACACAACAGGAAGAGGTAACCTCACTTTGGGTACTCTTTAAAATAGCTCCTATAAACTTAATTGCTCAATAGGCTTTCAAATTTGCAACTACAAATGAAAAAGGGAAAAAATAAAGCTCGGAAAACTAATATGCTCATTAATGAGTTTATTATTTATCCAAGGTTACGCCATACTTTGAGTTGAATTAAGGACCAGGTAAAAACATATTTTGTAAAATTATGGAAATGAGAGGGAAACTATGTTAGGAAATGAAAAGAAAAAAAATCTGAAAACTCAATGATTCAGCTCTGATATAATCACAACATGATGCCTTTGAAATACGCTCACACATACAAATGAGAACAAATAAAAATAGTCAGTAAACTTAATAGCAGAGTTCTGCAATTAAAGGAAATCCAAGAGAGATGCAAGTTTAAGCTGAAAAAAATAATATCTAGAACAGATAGACAATACATATTAGAGAAACACAAATTCAAACTGGAAAAGCTCTAACTCCTATAGAAGGATCCAGAGCAACCAAGAGAATGACATCACATTGATGGAATCAACTAGGCAACAAGGTAGTTTCAAGCAAGTTAAGAAAAATTATTCCAAATTTGTCATTCAACTTTCCCTTCTTGACAACCAATTTTTTAATCATTATTATAGTTAATAATATCTGATAATTTTGCAACAATATTCAGATCTTAACTATGAAATGCTGACAGGTTTCTCTTGCTAAGATGGTAAATGTGCGTACTAAGTACCAATTCACAGAATGAATAAATGCACAGCACAGATAAATAAATTGACTGGTGGCATGT
The DNA here is from genome assembly GCA_948193215.1 of Bocquillonia castaneifolia. Taxonomy (NCBI): domain Eukaryota; kingdom Viridiplantae; phylum Streptophyta; class Magnoliopsida; order Malpighiales; family Euphorbiaceae; genus Bocquillonia; species Bocquillonia castaneifolia. The sequence goes on from CANYLF010670226.1 coordinate 22,562, forward strand.
GAAACCTCACCAATTTACAACAGCAATTAACAATGGACCAGGAAGACTGCCAGGCGACTGCAAAAAATCCAACAGAATACCGAGAGTCCTATCTGCATCTGACATTAGTGCAACTGTATCCAGAACAGGATGGCCACCAACCACCCACGAAACATTAAATAACCGTCTACTTCCTGTGACAGGTAACGCCAAACAAGCATAAAATTAACATGAAAAAATATAATAACACACGTCAATTTCCTGAAAGGATTTGGACAGGACATACAATTGTCAAATTATCTGATGGGAACCTTTTTAACTCTTAAAGGTAAGAATGCAATACCTTCTGCAACAATCTTGTCAGAATCATTGGCATCAGCCGTAAAAAGTAATACATGTGTTTCCAAAAATTTAAGTGACAGCAACTTCGTACCAACAGAACCAGGCTACAGTTCAGTTTGAAGAGAAAAGGGAAATAAAATCTAGATCAGCAAAATATTTCAAAATGGTACAAATGAAAATAAGAACATTATGATATATTTTATGTGAATAAGAACACGATATGTTAAAATGTATGTTGACAAGAAATGTGCATACAGATGCATGAGCTCTCCGAAAAAAGAAAAGCAAATAGAATCTACCTCAAGTGCAATTGCAAATACAGAATCCTTGAACTTAAGCATCCATATCCACAATTCTTCAAGCCATCGTTCTACCTTACCACACCGGTGAAACTAAACCAAAAAAGGATTTTAATAACAAGAAGCGCATCATTTACCGCTAACAAAAACAATGTAAGGCGAAAGAACATAATTATTAAACTTAATCAGAAAAAATGAAGCTAAGCTACATCAGAATGATAAAACATTTTTCTATAGCAAACCACATAAAATTTAATTAGAAAACAAGACCAAAATAAAAACGACCCAAGGAAAGGAAGAAGATAACGAGGAAGAAAAAAAAAATAAACCTGCAAAGCCATTTCCTCCAGAACAGCACAAAATAAATGGGTGCCACAAACAATAGAGTGCTTCACAATGGCAGGAACATCATCTTTCAAAAATGCCAATAAGGCAGGAACAAGTAAAGAGCAATGTTCCATAGCATTCAAACTGATATCTTCAATTATCCTATCAGCGGCAAACAGATGAAGAAACAAAAATCAGGGCATAAACCCTAACTTATAATACATACAATAGTTGTTTTAATTTATGAAAAAAAGAAAACAAATAGTGAAAGACAAAATCAGGTTTTCAGTAGTTCGTTATGAGTAAAGCATCTATCCTAATTCCTAAGCTAGAGTTTTTATTGGCCCAAAGTTCACAAACACACATGCAAATAGTACAATTTACAACATTTTAAGTTATAAAAAAATGTAATTTAAACATCAAGAAAGCTGCTAGACAATGCAATGTCATAGTTAAAAGAAGAAAAAACCTAAATTTGATGGGGCAAAAAAAGAAAGCAGAAAGAGAGGGAAATTAGGGTTTAGAACAGACTCGAGGAGCATTTTTCTGACGAGAGACTCAGGAGAAAATCGGAGTTCAAGTAAGTAAGGGAAGAGCTCGGCAGCAAAAGATGGGTCCACTGAAGACAGAATGTCTTTGGCTTGCTTTAACGATGATAGCTTCACTGCCAAATCGCTGTGGTTATTGGCGGCCGTAAGCAGAGAAAGGGCTTGCTCCCTCGAACCCATTGGTTCTTTTAAAAAAATTAATTAACTAAAACTGGTTTTTTTTAGGGTTTTGAAGAAAAGTGAAGATCGGGTTTTAATTTTATAGAATTCAGAATCAGAATCGGCATGAGGAGAGAATCACTGCTTCATAAACAGCGGGATCTTTCTAATTTTCTTTCTTTTTTTCTTTAATTCTTGTTATTATTATTAGGATTTATTTATTTATTACTATTGTTTTTTTTTTTTGAAAAAATTACGATTGTTATTGTGCAATGATATAGTAGCTTTAGAAAGATAATGCGATGGGAGAGAGGTTAGGGCTTTTGTTTGTTTTTAAATAATGAGAATTGGGTCTATTTTGGGGTTTTCAGGCTTTCTCGACGATAAACCCGACCATTTATCTCTCGCTACTGTGTGCCAGCTGGGTCTAGCTTATTCCATTGCCATGTGCTCACCTTTCTCACAAGTCAGCACATTTACAAGGCACGGTATAATCTTCCATCGACTATGGTCCATGATAGTATTTACTGGCATGGCACAATTATCGAACCTTTTTGTCCAGCTGCCTTGTGCCACATCACTCTTAAATACACATTTATCTATGTGGCTTATCATACATCATTAAATTGTGGGAAAATCTCATATGGATCATTTTATCTGTGACACATGAGATCCATGTGTGGGATCCACATGTGAGGTCCATGTGTCATAGATACAATGGTCCATGGATCATAGTCCATATAAGTATTTCTCTTAAATTATTTAGCTGACTCATGCCACGTACTAGGGATGACGATGAGTCGAATGTCCATCCAATAACTAATATCTAAATTTGTATCAGTTTTAAATATACAACTAGCCGAATTTATCCCGAATCAATTAGAAAATATATACATCCGTCCTAAATCAAAATATATATAACAATGGATATTCGAATTCACATTAAATATTCTATTAATAAAAATATTAAATTTAAATAACCTGATACGGAGGTGGATATCTTAGATCTGAATCAAATAATAAAACTGGATTTGGCAACAGATATCCAGGGGATGAAATCTAAATCTGATCCAAATCTGAGTCAAATATTAAAATTTAACTCTGTATCCGTTCCAACTTCGCTTTATTTGAAGTGGATCGTTGCAAATACCGAGAAAAACCCATCATATTGTCATTCTTACACATCACCAAATGTGTCTACTAAATAGACATGTTCATGGTTCGAAATCGAACTAAAACCTAATTTGAATTGATAGTTCTAGTTCTTCTTTTTGAATATGTAGTTATTATTCATGTGAGGTAAAATACATACTCAGGTCCGTGTGTACTATTTTATCTATCTATTATTGATAAATATCATATTCCTATAATTATATTTTGTAAACATCAAATCCTTCATTAGCAAGTATCTAATACAAAAGCTTGATTTAACTAGTTGTAATCAAATCTAATCCGATTTTTATTAGAACACAAATTGATGTACTTATTTTACTTTTTATTCCGTCACTTTCTTCGATCTATATGTAAAAAAAAGTATAAATAAGTCTTTTAACTATGTCTAGTTATTACTTAAACCCCTGAACCTCAAAATGTCTCATTTAAACCTTCAAACTTCTAATTTTATATCATATAAGCCAGTGCCGTTAAATAGAACATGAGGGATAATTTGCACTTGTATAGAAGTTAAGGGCTTATAAACTAGTTTTTTAGTTTTAAAAAAACATAAATTTATTATTAGTTAAATAAGGTAAAAAATAGAACAATAACAAACTAAATAATTATGAAAAAAATTAATTAATAGTAAATAAGTTTTAAGCTAGCCATTTAATTAAAAAAATTAACTCAATCGGAAATAAATTATCTTATGTTTTAAAAAATCCTAATTTTACAGACATTAATGATTATTATTTTCAATTGGAATAAGTTATCTTTTAATTTTAAAAAAATTATACACACATTAGTAATCATTAATTTCCATCGAAAAACTGAATCAATTGTAAAGATGGCAAAACGTACCATATCCATAGGTACCTACCCAGACCTTACCCAGTCAAACTGGGTAATGGGTCTGGGTAGTACCTATACTCAAATAATATCATAGGTACATGTAGGGTATTGATAATGTATTACCCTACCTAACTTATTGGGTTTTACCCAAACCCAAACCCATACTCATTAGCCATATATATATATATATATATATATATATTACTCTCTTTTTTTATATAGATTATACCACATGCGTGGAATGATTTGAGTTGACATAATTATACTTCAGTTATCAAAATATTAAAATTACCAGTTGTTTTAAGTGGGACAAGTAAGTGTTTCTGTAATTAAATTTAGTTAAGTTTAAAAACTTGAATGAATTTATAAGTTTTATTTTAGTATTTCTAAATAGATTCATATATACATATATATATTTTAAAGCATAATGATTCAACTTTTAGTGTCAAATATTTTATAAATTGATACCCATGGGTTACCCACGGGTACCCAAAACCATATGGGTTTGGGTATGGATACAATTTTGTTTATCCACTAGGGTATGGGTATGGGTACAGGTATAATTTTATGATTTGGGTATGGGTAAAGGTATCATACTACCCTACCCATTGCCATTCTTAAATCAATTGAAATAATTTATCTTTTAATCTCAAGAAAATCAATTAATGAATATTAAAGTGTGTATAATTAATTTTTTAAATTAAGATAATTTATTTAAGTCAATTTAGTTTTTTTTAAATTGAAATTAATTGTTATGATTGATTTTTTAAATTGAAAGATAATTTATTTCAACTCAAATTAATGATTATAAATGTGTGTAGAATTGGATTTTAAAACTAAAACAATTTATTTTAATTGATTTTTTTAAAATTTACTATATAGCTTAATACATATTTATTATCAATTAATTCTTTTTTATTATTAATTTATTCCTTTTGTTATACCCTCAATTTTTGAATTAATTAATTTTAATTCGGGAATTTGATTTAATCATGTTTTATTCCTTAAAATTTCAAAAAGGGTAGTTTGGGAAGTATTTTAAAGCTAATATTATGGTGGAAGGTGTTAACTAATTATAGGAGTTCGTGATAGAAATATGAGGAAAAACCAAATTAAGAATGAGGTGTAGTTTAATTTATGGGCTTAATTGTTAAAGCTAGAAAATTTATTATATATATAGTTGGAAATCTGATAAGGATATTTCTGGAACCAAAAACTTTAGAAAAAATATCTCCAACAGTACCCAATCTTCTCTGGAATGTGCACAGTAACCCGTCACCTTCCTCATCTCCGTTCAACCATTGTCAGCCATTTCAGGCCTCGATTCTTACTTCATTTTGAAGCTCTCCTTACCCCCAACACATGGATATAAGAATGCCTAATTTTCATCACCGATTGGTAGAGTTGCGAACCTTGAAACCGACGTCCAAGGAGTCCACCATAGTTCTGCCATCTACAACCAATTATTGGTTAAATTGGTTGCACAACCAAGCTCACCGGTGTAAAGTAGAAGCTAAACCAATGGAGCTTTGACGTTGACTATCAACGGTGGTGGAGATCGAAGTTCGTGTAGGGGTTTTGACATTTACATTGTTCAATCTTTTTCGTAGCTTTTAGTGGCGGGTGAGGTATACTAGGGGGTTTCTGGGCTCCTTGCGAGCAGATCTGCAAGTTTTGGGCCCAAATGGCCGCTACTAGAGGCGGTGCGTGACGCGCCGCCGCCGACTGTGGCTGTAGGCCCCACTTCATAAAATTATTTTTATATTTTTAGATGACCCTAAAAATTATTTCGGACAACTTTCATGAAGAAACAATAGTGAAAAGATATGTAGATTTTAAATTAAAAATCCTGGAAGTATAAATGCGGTGTATGAAATTTCTAGAAAGTTAGGGGTTTAATTTGTATGTCCAGACTTTAAAATCATGTTCAGCATGTCAGATAAGCTTTAAAAACTCGAATTGGGAATTAAACAGATAAGTTGTATAATTAATGTAATTAATGGATTAATTGGACCGTAAACCGAGTTAGCATGCTAATATAAGAATTGTTGGTTTGGATATGATAAAGAATATTGTTGGACTTTAGATAAGTATAAATTGATAGATAAAATGGTGTGATGAATTGAATATAAGGAAATATATAATTGAAATTGAAATGGTTAAGTTAGACTGTTATACGATTAAATGTAAGTTTGGATAGTAAACCGAGTTGAAATTGTACGAGAATTGAATTTATGATTGTGAATGGAAATGGGTGATTGGACATTAAATAAGTATATTATGATTAATATAATAGTGTGATGAGTTGAAAAATGAATATACATATATATCTATAATATATATATATAAAGCAGGTCATGTTTCCTATGAGGCCATCACATGGCACTCCCTCATTGTGACACGCGGTTGTTTTAGTAAATTGAATTAAAAAGTCTTTAATGTGTGTATAATGGGTGTTTTATATATGCATATGTGAGAGACATCTTATATATATATATATATATATATATATATATATATATATATAGTTTAAAACATTAATTTTCTATTTTTAGAAAATCTAAACTAATTTTCTCTATTAATTGTGAAATGCTTAGGCTAATCTCTTCCTAATTAGTATTTTTATCACCATTTTATTATTGAAATATATATTAAAGATTAAGAGGTTTTTTTTTCTTTAATACCTCTTTAATTTCAAGTTTTCGGTTACTCCTTTTACCTTCCAACCTTCCGTTACACTTTTATAATTATGATTCTATAATTGAAGATAAATGAGATGTCCCCTATTAACAAAAATAAATTGATTCCTTTAATTTCAAGATCAAATCATTTTTCCTCTATTGTAATTTTCCTATTCCTTTATTTTGTTGTTCATAGGTGGTGATTGTATACTTTATCATCGAAGACGAATGAGATTTTCCTATTAACAAAGGTAAATTGCTTCCCTTATTTTAAATGTTTGTAAATTGTGTAGTCTTCCATTCTTTTTCTTAATTTTTACTTGAAAAGGTTTCTTTAATGGTTGTTGGAGGCTTAACTGAGGGCATGATGATGGCTTGAACAACATGATAGCAGTGTCTGTGGTGATTACATGAATGTTCAATTTGTTGTTACATCAAGTGGCCTCATTTTTTTGTTATGAAATCACAATTTCAGGTGTCTTTTTTTTTCCTAAAACTCCTAGTTTTAATATTAACTATATTTTTGCATATATTGTCTTGATTTTTTTTTCTCCACTACTTCAATCTTCATGATACTTGAAGTTTTATATGTATGAATTATATAGATGGTATTTCCTTTTGTAGAATCAAGAAGATGGATGTATACAATTTTCCCTTGATATATATATTTTTAAACATTACATATGATCTTTTTATGTATCTATCTTAATGGTAGGGTATTAAGTTAAATATACAATTTCTTTATTAATTTTTGGATGTTAACTCTATGCAAAGATCTGATGTTTGCTATGATCAGGTCATTT